>WUQG02410363.1:0-80434 GCA_011317285.2 Androctonus mauritanicus
AATCTACAAAATAAAAGAGTGGCAGATTAAAATGTTTAGTATATTAAAAAATATTTACATAGAAAGAAAATTAAGTATGTAATTATGAAATGCTTTAAAAAAAAAAAAAGTAAGGAAAGTAAGTTACTGCCCTGTATTAAATTTTTTGACTGGATGTTGATTTTCCTCTGAGACATGTGATTAGAAATCGTAATCTCTTAGAAATTAAACAAAGAAGAATGAAAAGAATGTTTTCTTAGTTTGAGTAGTTGGCCTGTTGCGAATCTTTTCCCTGAGGCATGTGTCAAATGGGACTTCACAATTCTAAAACAGGATAAACACGTTCATCCTCAGGAATGAACCCATTAAAGAAAAGCTTCCTAGTATTTTCTTTTTTCTTTTTTTCGGTTATGATTAAAAAATAATAATAATAAGTTACAGTATTTACTTAAATTTCGCTTAATTTAAAATTTTTATGCAAATTATAAAAGTGGAAATTTTAATAAATCGATACTAAAATTTAATATGCAAATCTGCCGTGTTAAATGAACCTAACCGAATTTTTTTTTTTTTTTTTTTTAATCTTCTGAATTAAAATAAAAAATAAAAAAATTTCGATATTTTATAATTGATAATCAGCGCCATCTAGAGATAGGCGTGTAAACTTTATATTTTTACATTGCATTATAAAAGTTTACAGCGTAATGATTGAAACGAATAAAGCGATTTTTTAATTATCTCAAATAAAAAAAAAACAATAATTAAAATCGCATTAATAAAAACGATATTCGAAAATTAATTAAAATCGAATATGCGATCTTGCAAAGAATGTTGGTGGTCTAAATCAAGACTTGTATTTGCACATTCCACCAAAGAAGATTTATGGTCTGTAAAAAGTGATTTGTTTTATGTTAACATTTCACCAACAGAGAATTTGCTTTAGGCGATTTTGGGATGTAGAATCCCTGCATGAGTTCTGAAACCAAAAGAGACAAGTCATATATACGTAATCGGATCTTTTTCCCCTTAACGTAGGAATATATTACTCGCGAAAATTGGAAACTTCTTATGAGCACTGCATGTGGTAAAGCCATGTGGAAAAAAAATTTATTAGAAACTGGAATGACAGTGTTTTCCTTCTTTCGGTATCGAATTCGTTGTTAACATTCCAACATAAACTACAACTTTACCTTCCATAAAACATATAATTATTGTTTACTTTAAAAAATAACAATAGAAACATAAAAACTACGAACTAAAATTTTTAACGACGTTTAAAAAAAAATCAAACAACTTTTTATTTCCAGTAGCAAGAAAGAAGTAATAAAACAGTTAATATATTTCTCAGTGATTATAACTTACGCTTTCTATTAATTTATTTTAATTCATTCTAATTTTTATTTTGTAATTTAATCTTATTTTTTATATTTAAAAAATATTAAAATGATTGAAAACAGAAATTATAGTCGTCTATAGTTTAAATTCTGTTTGTAGCCTTATTTTGTTTATAGCATAATTTGCGAACAAATATCTTCAGACGATTCATTATCAGAATAATGAATTGAGTCTTTTCTGGTTAATAAATAAATAAATAAAAAATATTACTGCTATAACGTAATGAAAAATAGATAAATGTTATATGCATTTATACTCCGTTCTTTATTTTATTTAATGGCTAAAAATCTATAGTGATATATTAAAATCATGTAGATATGGTAGAGTCAGTGGAGGACTTACAGCTATCGAGGCCCGGGGGCGGAAGTCTCCCTGAGACCCCCCTAATTAGAATGATCACCATACAAAATGTCAACACAAATATGTAATTAACATTTATTTAATCAAAACTAAATAGTTAAAATGATTTAGAAAACAAAAAAGCTTAAAAATAAAGAAAAAACTTACATCTAGCAAACAAACATATATTTAAAAAAGCTTATTAATCTACCAGTTTTAATATTTTACTAAAATGTTTTTAACTTTTCTGTTAATTAAAAAAGCTAAAACTGTTTTTTGTCAGCATTAAAAATTTTTTTATATTCCTACATATAGGTAAGAACCGATGAACCTTAAAACTTAAGAACCGGAGAATCTTAAAACTTAAGGGTCTTCGAAGGCCCCCTGATCAGAGGCCCGGGGTAGTCCGCCCCCGCCCCCTTGGTACACCACTGAGTAGAGTATATAAAATTTCAACATATATCTACATTTAATATGAAAATTAACGCTAACTAAGCGCATTGAACAATTTACATTCTTATGAAATGCCTTTTGCAGGAAAAACAGAAGCCAATTTCTTAAAATTGTTCAAGTGTCATTCCAAATTCTGATCTGATTTTTAAAATAGAATACATAATAGGTCTATAATCGTATATCTTATAATTTCACTCTTATTAGAGAAAGAATCCAGACATTCATAATGTTACGATGCAACTCCAATAAACTGATGCAAATTTTACAGTCTCAGTTTATGCATAAATCCTAGTTCAAAAGTGATATAGAATAAATATTGTCAAATCAAAACAATACTGTTTCCTCTATAACAAATCGTAAATATAAAATTTACGTTCAGTTATATTAAAATTTAATACATATAAGATATATTAAATTTTAATTTTTAATTGAAATTTTAATATAAAATACAAAAATAAACATTAAATCTAAAATAATGATGTGGAAACCAATGAAAACAAAGTTTGTCGAAAACGCGTTGAAAGCAAAGTCCAAATCTCCCCCAGCACAGGTTCCAAATGATGTACTTGGGATGTTATTGAATGCTCATAGAGAAAACAATAGCGCCCTGGGGAATGCTTTAACGGAATTTTATTACCAACTTAATTGTACAAAAGTGTATTGGGAACCGTTGAACCCGGTGATACACTGAACACTTCTATAATATAAACTAAAGTAAATTCCGGCTCGGCCTGTAACTAATTTGTTTATTTGGCTCCTCTAACTATATCCGTTTGAAGAAACATTTTATGTAAATTTATAAATAAAAGCTACAGATATAAAACTATTTTATTATTAAAGTAAACAGACTTAGCAATTAACGGAGTATAATAGAATTTTTTACATTTTCTTGAGAAAGTCGAATAGGATTTATATTCAATTCTAGCTGACCTTAATCTTCGATCTCTTATATTTCGTCTCACGCCATAACAGGCTCGGCAACCGTTGAGTGGTATTCCATTAGTCTGTCCCAATATATCCCGTAATCAGTTTCAAAACCTAGATCTCCGAAACAATCAATCAATCTGCAACCTGTTTTTCTCACAGAGAACCCCCAACGAGTCCATACGTCATCATGATTTATCAAAGTAAGATACAGTTGGGTAACACGATGTAGGCTTTACAAAAAAAAACTCGTATTTCGGCAAAAAAATCGAATAAATTACATATACGAACAACCGTACTGCAGAGAAATATTTAATTAAAAACGATCTCGTTTATAAATATATCTACCTTCAGTTATAATATCACGAATGTTCAATCAATGAATGCTACAATTTGATTTAATGGCCTCGGACAATTCAAACAATCCAACTTAATAGAAAATCGATAGAAAAAAATAAAAAGAAAACGAATACAATCTTTAAATAAATGTTTTCCCAATATTTATGCTTTCATTCTCGATTGATCTTCTCTAGTGACAGAAATTGGTCCAGAATCAAATAACTATGCAAACGACTAGGATATCTAAAAATCAATTAATGGAAACTATATTAACTTCCTGGTTGCTCTCATTACGTCACACGTACATCAGAAGCTAGTTAATATAATTAGTTATATAATTTTCAAAGCTTGTTGTGTGTGCCTTTTAGCTTCGGTAACTGTTGAACATTTAAACAAAAGGGAGCATTAGTTAGGGATTAAATGAATATCGGAGCTTAAAGCTAAATTGGAATAGCCTACAGATTAATTCTAAATCAAAATTATATAAGATACTATATTAAAATTTCAGAGAACTAATTACGCATTAATATAAATTTGAGGAATAGTAATTAGTCGATGATGACTACACGTAAAATATTTTGATACGGATTGAATTAAAACAGGTTACGACTGCCGACTTAAACGGATAACTCATCAGATGTAGCAAGAAAAAAAAAATGCTGATGTAGATGGAGAAACTATTGTAAATTTACTTTTTTAAAAACTTGTGTAAAAGAAAAGATCCTATCATTTAATGACAAAATTAGCCTACTAATTAGGCATTTACTACGAATCTAGATGAATATATTAAGAAAGAAAAGTATAATTTGTTTTTAATTTGAAAATTGTATAATTATTGCGTAGTTAAGAAGATTATTTAAACATTTCTCCAATGGAACATAACAAAAAGCATAATTTCAAATTAATTGAATAAAATAAGATTTGAAAGTGCTCGAGAGGAGACGGTCATTTGCACCGTGTTCAAGAAACGAGTATTACCTGTTTAAGCATCGATTTAAAATCTCTTGCACGTAACAGAATCGATAATAAGAGTCTGAGTAATTTCATCGATTGAAAAAAAAAAAAAAAAAAGAAGACGTTGGTTATTAACTAGTCTTCACATACCAAAGCTGAACTGAAAATAAATCTGATTTAATCAGATGTATCAAGTGGAAATTACTTAAGTCGAAATTGCATTGCTGAGAATATAAGGAACAACATTTTTAATCTTGTCATTTTTTTTTTATTTTGATTTTTATTATTATTTTTGTCTCGTTTAAACGGAACGATTCTAGAATGATCACTGTGGCTAGAGCATTTAACATCGCATGAGACAACTGGCATTCCATGAGAAAAATTACGTTTACAGTTTACGATAAAATAACGAATTTTCCGAAAGCTTTGAATAAACCATAAATACGTTTACGAAATTCTGAACGTTACCAGACTTTCTCCCTTTTCTAAATGATAATAGGATCGTTTTATAAATAATTATCAAAGGCTATCTCTGATAATGGCTTAGCTGACTAAACTCTATTAGAGTAACAGGCCTGCATTACATTTTATGTAATACAATTTATGCATGGAAATAATAATAAATTTCCTCAATAATTTTCGTTACTGAATAAAACAACGTCTAAATTTATTATAAATCGTCGTTTAATAATAGTTTTATCGTAAATAAGATTCTCCATGAATAAATTAAAAAAGAATGTTTGGGATCGTAATGAGCAATAGTTAACATAAATTCGTGATAACAATATGAAAAATGAGCAGTAAATCATCTAGGCTCGTTATCAACAAGCATTTGAATATCGAATACTTAACATTTTCTGCGGTAATTATTCCTCGATCAAGAATCGATTATAGATCAAATTACCCAAACTCTAGCATAATATCGATTATTGGCCGACATATGTTATTGTCGTCTACTTAATGCATTGTCCTTTTTTTTTTATTTTAATGGATCATCAAATATTCAACGCAATAAATCAGAATATTTAAGCAATGTTTAAAAAAAAAATTAATAATTAAATAAAAGAATTCGATTTATATCATGTCGAATAACTTCGAAAAAAAACTTTTAATCGCTCTAGGATATCTTTTAAAATATTTTGTCAACATTAAAGATTGGAAAAATACTAAGCAAAACGTGACACAATCCATTAAGAGAAGACTAAGATGAGTAGGTTCTTGCGTGTATAGTGCTCGAACTCATAAACCACCGCACGCGTCAGAATCTCTCACGCGTGTCAAACGCCAAGCATCTGCGTGTAATGAAGGATCTTTTTTTTTTTCTAACCTTTTACAACCACACGTCTCTTTCAACACGTCAGCAGAATTTCGTAACATCCGAAATCCCTAAGAGTTCGAGTCTATATTACTGTTTGGGACATGATTGATGATGTTTCGAAGAGTTGATGATGATGTTTAGAAGAGTGACAGAGACTAAGTATCTAGGATTAAAAAATGAAGCGATTTAGATACTTCTGTTATATTTAAGTTAAAGAAGCTCTATTTTCATGCTGAAAGTAATTTGGTCTAACAAGTTTCGAACGGAATGCTCGAGAATCGTTCTGATGACATGCAAATTGAATTTTAATTGTTAAGTTTCCTAAGTAATACGCACCATATATTAAACATAATATCAGTTTTCTAGAAAATATCAGATTACCAAAGTGTATCAATAGAGCTTATTAATGAAACTTTACAAAGGAAAGTAGAACAACACCCGACAAAAAATTGTTAATAATTTAAGTTCGTATCGAAATTTATAGATTAAATATAAATTACAATAAAAAGTTAATGTTTGTAAGTTGTAACAAATTCCATCTAAAAGGTTTTAAAACAATTATCGATTTTTTCTTTTCTAGTAGTTGGTATTTCTGGGCTTTATTTTGAGAAAATTTATTATCTTACTAGCGGTTTCCTTTTGAACTTAAAGAATAATATACTTTAATAATAGATATATATTATGAAACTAAGCCACATAGATAAGCTATAAATAAAAAATTCAGTAAGAATGAGTTCTGAAACATTATAAAATAGTTTTATTGAGAAAACGTTGCTACTTTGAACAACTTCTTGCGCGATATCACATGACGTTTTTATCTTAAGTCTTATATATTTTTTCAGTTTCCTAATCGCTGTTTTATTATTTCAAAAGATTCGAAACGGATATTCTTTAAAATCATCTACAACAAGGAAAAAAAAAGTTTTATTTAGTTTTGAATGTTAACAGGTAATAAACGAATTCAGTTGAAACATAAAAATAATCTTATAATATTAAATATTGTGAACATCATTTTCCGCTTCAGTTAATATAAAATGTATGCATAAATTACGACAAATTTATGAATAAATTATTCGTAAATTCATTTTATTATATATTCTTATTTCGTAAAAATTGTTTTACTTATTTGCAAATATAGTATCTTGACAATTTCTCCATTATCTTTTCATTGCGACTTGGTGCAGCTTAAACAGTGAGCCATTACATATATTTCAATTATATATTAAAGTTATTTAGATTTAATGATTCATAAGCTGACAGCAACAGGAATAAAAGTGAAATAAGTCATTACTTCACTTTTCTCTGCTTTTCAATTCATTTCAATAGGCTCTCTAAGTGCAGTGTCATCAATGTTACGTTCGCCATTTATGTGCATTATCGCATGATATCAGATCTTTAATAATGCAGAACTGAATAATTTATGTTTTAGATTAAATTTTGACGATAATTAAAATAATGAAAAATTAAAAAGTAACAAAGTGCATTCATAAATCTGGATTTATCATATAAAGTACATCTTGTTTTTTTAGTTCAAAACAAATATCATTTTGAACTGAGTGAGAAAACAATGCATGTCGTATCTAACAATTTACAAATTACACTTCTAAACAAACAAAGATAGTAGAGTCAAACAGGATTTTTATTACGAGATAACTTTTTGTGATAAATGTCACGAAATTAAAAATATATATATATATATATATATATAAACTAACATAATATCAAATAAATAAGCAGTTTAATCTTTCGTGATCGTTTTAAACCGGCACTAAAATATTTTAATTTATTTTGTTTATTTCACGAAATGCATTTAATTTTTTTTTAAACTTTTTAAAGTTGATTCACTTTGTAAATTAAAAAAAAATATATTGATTTTTCTCTATCTTAAGTTATGTTTAATTCATTAAGATTATCATATTATGCATTTATATAACAATTTATATATCAAAATAAACATATCTTCTAGAAGTATTCATTATTTTAGAATTAATAAGATATTATTCACGGTAATCTATAACAATAAAAGATATTATATGTGTTGTTATCGGTGACAGACATGAATTCCCAAAAATGGAGCTGGATTTTAAAAATTTGTCTGCATCTGCATGATGACTAGGGGCATTGAAGTGCCAAAGATAGTCAAAGTCGCCCTAAGGATTCAGGCATTTTAGGATCGCGACGAAAACGCGTTTAATCCTTCAAATTTTCGTCTGAATTTGGGTGTTGCTGGATACTATTATTATCTGGGAAGATTTAAGAAAAGAACGATATGAAAACTTGGTGTAATAATTCTGGGATGGGTCATGGAGCTACAAACATGACGTTATCGAAATGTAAGATTATTGTTAAGATAATAATTCTGGAATTGTTCACAGGATTATAAAGATGATGTCGCATCGCATCGACATGACGTCATCGCTACGTAAAAATGGATAGCGTGGCAAAATAGCATTAATATATGACGTCATTATAGCGTAATAACAGTGACATCACAGATATACACTAATTTATGACATCACGATGACATAACAGTGAATACGATTATCATTATACAAATAATGACAATCGCATTTACTATTATGTATCGTAAACGCCTAAGCAATGCAAACGGGTTAATGTTTACTGTATATTAATCAGGAATGGGACATAAATATTCCAAAAATGAGATAAATGTAATTTGATCTCAGATAAATGCTTCTAAAAACATATCAAAAAAGAAATTGTGTGTAAAAAAATAAACAAAATATAAGAACAGTCAGAACGTGTAAAGAAAGATAAGTTATAATACAAGAATAAGAAATACTGTAGTTAACGTATAAATGAAAAGAACCCTTTATGAAAATAAAAGGTATAAAACAATGAAAAGAAAAATAATAGACTCGAAGTAAGCTTGAAGATAAGATTATCATGAGAAATGTAAAGAGTAATGGTATATGCTCCCATTTTTCCAATTTATATTTGACCTAGGGGGAGAAAGAAAACAAGAATGAAATATTCAACATAATGAAAAACGGGAATATGCTTAGATGAGTAGTACATAAACGAGGAACCAACATAATTTATGAGCGATAAACAGATCACTGTTAATAAGATTCTAATATATAAGACTGAAAACATGAGGGAAATTTTCTTTTCTTCTTCTTGTTTCGAAGAATTCAAGAAGTTAGATTAAAACATGCGTGAAACAAACAGTTTTATTTGTGGATGAAAAATGTAACGGTACCTGTCGTCAATACAAGAAAGCCAAAACGTGTTCATCAAATTTAAATGTAAGCAGTCGTTATGATGAGAAATAAAACATGTGATTCTTCCAATACCATCTTACTCCAAACAAAAATGTTACCTATAAAATATGAAGAAGGTAAACTCAAAACATTCGGTAATTAAATACAGGATAACGTGATTAATATCGTGAAGATAAAAGATTAATGATTTTGGATGACATGTTTTAACTGAATAAATAATCGAAGTTTTTATAATTTATGAAAATATAATTATTCCGTAAGGTAATTAATGATATTAAAATTAATACATCGAAGAATTTTATTAAAAAGTTATTTATAAAAATATTTTTAGATTCGTTTTCCAATTTTGTTATTTTATTTTATTATTTTTTTTTATATATATTTAGAAAAATTATTAATCGCGTTTACATTTAATTCTAGCTTATATTAAAATTATTTTCTGTTAGATTAAACGTTTTAATTTAAATTAACTGACAATTTTTGAAAATAATTTTAATTAATTAATTGCTATCACTTTTAAAATTAAGCAGATTTATCAATTTATGCCATTTCGGTTTTCACTTTTACGCAAACGAAAGTGAAAAATGGCATAAATTGATTTTCGTTTTTTTTTTAAACAATATAAAACAACTTTTCATAAATAAAACAGTAAGGAGAATATTAATAAAAATGTTTGTTTTAATTATTAATATATTTTTCTAGAAACGGTTTAATAAATTCTAAATCATAAACGATCTAACAAGTGAGCACACCTTTCTTTTCTCCTTGGTCTAAAATTTTTTGATATAAATGCAGAAAGCTTTAAAAATATTAATGCAAACAAGTAAATTTAATTCTATTAAATAAAAAAATCTAAGATCATTATAATATAAAAATTTACAATACAGTACTATATTTAATAACTTGATATATACTGTAAGCAAAATAACAGAGGCCTAAATATAATAACTAGAATTTGCTTTAAATATGATAATGAAATGTAATGCGATATAAATTATTGATCAAATTTCATTCAGAATGTTTTAAAATAGTAATCATAATGATAATTATTTACCTATTTATAATCTCCTTAAATTACCGGTTACAAAATGTTATCCAGATAACAGTTACAAGGAAGTTCAACAGGTTATTTTTATCATAAATACATGTTATTTTCAATATTATAAATAATTATATGGTTATTTTATTTTATATAGTATATAATTATCAAATTTTCTTCAAGGAGTATCATATATTTTGTTGCAAAACCAATTTATCCTTATAATATTCAAAAAGGAGACAATAGAGATCATTTTTTGGATAAGGACGTTTAACTTGTTTAATTTTATGTTTTTTTTATTTCAATCGTATAAAAACATTTTTGTTAAATTTCCGATTGTGACTATATTCGCGTATAATGAAATCACTGCTACACAAATTCGCTGTTTATTTAACTGCAGATAAATTCAATGTATGTAGATTGAAGTTTTAGTGCATCTCAATATGTATTCTAATCATTATTGCAATCCAAAGACACACTAATGCCACGATTCAGAGAGGGATTATTCATTAAGCAGAATAGACATGTGCCTAGGAGCCTCCAAACTTGGGAGGCCCCACAGCTCGGAGAGTCTCTGACAATGGCACGTTCGGTGTGTGAAGGTGAGAGATCGAATTCTGAACTTTTTTCATCAGAAACGAAAAAAGGAATAACGATGAGCCAGGATCATCTGAATTATCGAGTTTAAAATGTTCTTGTTTAAAAAAAATTAAGTTTTTCTTTATTAATACAAAAATATGCTGGCTGAAAAGTTAAAATAGTAAATTTTTAAGAATAAGACGTACTTTTTTTTTCATATGTCTAGGAACTTATCATGCATACGTCTCTCAGGATCTCTAGATATATACATATGCATTTTGAATATCTAACTTCATACATCTTGGAGCTTTCGTAGATTAAAATTAATAAATTCGTATAATTTATCATATGTTTACGTAATGTGAAATGCCTAATGAAAATAAAACTGTATTTTAAATATATATATTAATTTTTAGACCAAAATTCGCAAATGTATCGCTATTTTGATTATTTATAAATTCATGTAATAGAAAAATATATACCTGAATGTGTCATAAATAACTAAATATTTTCAGCTATTTATAATACAAACTTGCAGCATGGTTTTTGAATATTTCTCAAAATTATGAATAATATATCAAAAGCACAAAGTTTAACGTATTTGTTAATATACTTATGCATTATACTCACGAAACGTTAAGTTGGAAATATTTAGTCTGAAACTAACTGCTATATTTTCTATTTAATCATTGCTTACAGTAGCTTGTTTAGTTGATTGTAATCACAATAGCCATTAATTAATTGAATCTATTATGTAGTTCTTGATAACTTCCTCACTAATAACTTTCAATTAGACGATTTCTTCGATTTATTTTTTTTTTCTTGCATTACTTCCTCAGAAAAATTCCTCTATAGTTTCAGCTGCATTTATATATTTTATAAAAAAAAAAAGATCTTACAATCATTTTCCGCGTAGAAAATGTTTCAGAATAGAAATTCTAAATATGGTAGATCGTTCAAATTTTAGAGAATCGTTCTTTATTAAATAAGATACTTGACTATTAATATTGAGGATCTTGTGCGATTCTTTATATATGTAATATGGCAGCTGTTCGAAATAAAATTTCTGACCATTTGAAACTTTAATAAGTGAATATCTTCGAAAAATATGTCTCTCACAAAAAAAATGATGTTATATTTTATATTTAATAATTTATTTTGCAAACTACTTATTACCGATAAAATTTTATCCAAATTTTCTATTTATTTTTATATAATTTAAAAATAATTAGAAGAATAATATATAAAACAATTATTTAACATTAGATTTACGATTTTAATCGAAGTTAAGAATCTTAAATGAAATGAAACCGAATTTTGGAGAATTTGTTGATTCAAAAACTGGATATATATTAAGTAAAACATAAATTCGTCTCGGAACTATTCACCATTGAAACTATATTAATAATTCAATTTTTTTTCCCTATCCGATCGTGTAAATATTAAATTTATCAAGCAATGAAATATTCTGGTTTAGAAAAATCTTATAATTTTTATACGGAACAAATAATGGCTTAAAAATTATATAATTCTTTAAAAAATGAATAAATTCAATGCCTGATCTATGAATTTAACCTTGTAGTTTAAGTGATATAATTGATGTATGTGATAACCAATTAGTTCTATCATAAAATAAGTTATAATAATATTATTTGCATTAAGTTATAAAATGGATGAGATAAATTGGTTATATTTACATTCAGTTATAACCGAAAGCTAAAATAATTTCGAAATCTCTTTTAATAAACAATAAAATTATCATAATATTCAATTTTTGCTAATAAAATTAAGAATACAGTATTAAAAAATCTTAATAAATTCCATATAAGCTTATATATAGTATAGTAATTTAATATATAGTATATATATAGAAATATATATTTAGCTTTTATATAAAACTATTTTGTAAATAAATTTTTTAATTTATTTCCAATAAAGATTGACGAAACCTCTGTTTAGCTTTATTATTTTTCCGTTTGTTATCTGAAAATTGAAAATTTTCATTAAATTTGATCTGAAGTGCATTACCAAAACTCTAAATGAATAGAATAAAAAATGAATAAACCATTTTTATCATTTCTTTGACAGTCAAAACGACTTTTCGATTATTTTTTTTCTAAATTCTATTAAAGTTTATTTGAAAATTATTTATGTGATGTATCTCTCGATGCTTAATAGTAAAATAAGAAATGAATTCTTGGACGTTATCTTAGTAAATATGGTTACAGTACCTGTACCATATCCAAGATAACGTAACCAGTTTTCTTTGTTCTACGTGCTGCAAGTGTAATTTTTTAATGAGTTATTTTAATTATTCAGATGATAGTAAGTAATATAATTTAATTAAATGGTAATAATTGAAAGAAGTTATCAAAATCGATGTAAACTTTTACTCTGTAGATTTTTATCTAAATTAAATTTATTGATGTTAAACCTAGTAGTTTAAAACCATTTGAGATTTCTTTAGGAGAGAAATTCAGATTATTTTCATAACATGATAATGCTGAATTGAATAATAATTATTATTTTTTACATTAATTAAATATTTCGTACTTTATCAAATTATCGAAGGAAGAACGTTAGATTATTTTAATGAGATTTAGCGTATAATTTAAAATTATCTATTATTTTAAAGAATAATTTATTATTTTATAAATCCACTGTTCATTTAACAAATAAAACAGGTAAAATTTTATATTATCGAGTGAAATATGTGAATACCTTATCAAATTTTTCTTTAAATGCATAAAATATAGTTAACCTTACAGAAATCTTATACTAAGTTATATATATATTTTTTTATATTTATTAAAATACTAGAATATTTCCTAGCATTTTAATAAATATTTTATAAATAGAACGAATCTTATAAATAAATAATTTGGAAGGAGTTATTTCAACAAGTTTCTGTATGTTTTATTTAAAAGGAATAAGCATAGAAAGATATATATAATCAGTAGTTAGTAACATAAAAAGAAAAAATGGAAGGAAAAATTCATTAATGGAAAAAAATACGAATTTATTAATTTGGAAAAAGAAATGATCGGGTAAACAGATGGACAGAATATCATCTTCTTTATAAAATAAATATTTTGAGATTTGAATCTACAAAAAAAAAAAATAAAATATGTAGAAGCTAATGTTAAGAAATGAAAGTCAGATCAAAGAGTAAATTTCGATATTCCGTAAGCCATTCAGATACAACAAAAACTGAATCGGATTTATTCAGGTATTTGGCCAAAGAAAAAGTCAAAAGAAAATGAACCATTACAGCAATGCACTTTATTCATGCACACAGGCAAAATGAAGAATTTACAAAAGAATTATTATCATATATTCAAATTTAATGATCTATTTATTTACATATACAATACTTATAATTAGGATAAAATATGTTAATAATCAGTTTGATAACAGGTTAGATATAAAAATCCAGTTTTAGGCATATAAATTATCTCTAAAAATATTTCGTTTAAACTTAATACATGATATTAAATCTCAGCAATTAAATAGAATAATTTATAAAATTAAATATAAATCTAACAAATTGAAAATTAAATAAAATATACATATATATCCAACATTTATTGTGTATATATATAACTTATACTTTTTTCAGTTTAATCTCTCTTTACATACTATATATATAAACCTATATAATCGTATAGATTTGTATAAATTACAGTATTGTTTTACACAAATCTATACAGTTATTACAGTACAAATTACAGTATTGTGTTGCTTTAGAAGAATAATATAGAAAATGGAAATTTATAGATTTATTACGAAAAAATGTAAGAACGAAAAATAACTTTAAAAATAAATTGTAATTATCTCAGAAAATAAACAAATGACAAAAATCAGTCCAAGACTGGATGACAAAATTTTATTAATTTACATTTATAAGAAAAATTAATTATTTCTTGAAATGCTGTAAATAACTTGAAAATGTAAATAGTTTAGTTGTAAACAGTATAAAAAAAAAAATCTTTACTAAAAACAGAAATCAAAATATTTATTTTTAACACATCAAACCAAACTGAATACAGCCTTCTCTAATAATATAAAAAATATTTTTTAAAATAAGGATTAATTAAATATGTTTTTTTTTTTTTACACATCAGAAAAAGCTCTCTCCATTTTTAGACATTAAAAAGATGAGAACATATCGCAACTTCCTGTTATTTGCACTGCTTTTTTAATATTTAATAATAGAAGGTAAACTGAAAGCTTATTATTATTATGAACACGTCAAAATGTATAGAATTATATTTGCCTATCTTGTTAGGATTTATTTATTTATATTTTATCAAATAACGAAGCTGATGTTAACGAGGCAAATCTTCTAAGTTATAACGTGTCTAAATTTGATAAAAAGCGGGAAAAATATTCTATAACGAGAAAAATTTGATGCGAAATCCATTAATAAAGATTTAATCAAATAAAAAATATGTGTTATATTGTTTCTGTAATAATGATTTCTTCTATATTTCATGTTTAATTTTCAATTGTAAAATTTTCTGAAATTTCTCCAATATAAATCGAGAACATTCATGTGAAAAATAACTTTTTAATTGAAAATATAATTCTACAAGTGAAATAATTTTAAATTAAATTTGCAATATTTTTATAATCAAAAGTGTGAATAACTTCATTCCATCAACGCAATAAAAGACAAAATAAAATTCAAGTACTTAATATATTTTGTAATTGTTTTCAAGTGCAAAATCAGAAATTATTCTCTTTTATTCAGACTTTAATTGCAGCATGTTTGTTGTTTTGATATAATGAAGTTATGATCGAGTTATCTTCGTTTCGAACCCATTTTTGTTTATTTGATTCTCTGATGAAGTTTAACTCATCATTTTATGGGTTCATTTCTGCAAACTAGATTTTAAATTAGCTTAAATTTTCAGCTTATTTCCCGGAATTATTTTTAATTCGATTAATTCAATTTCTAGTTATATTTATCATGAAGAATCTTTTCATTCATATCAGATGATAAAAAAAAAAAATATATTCTACACATAGTGATTTTTTTTCAATTGACTTCTGTGTACGGAATTATCAAGAACTGTTTTCAAATTAAAAATCCTAATATAATTTTCTAACTTCAATAAGTTTTTCTAACGTTATCTCTCAGCTGATTATAATCCCTTCGAGCAAAATAAATTTAGAATTATTTTACGCCGATGTGAAGCCTGTCAGTTGCATGATGTTCAAAGTATTGTCAAAAATTCCTTTTCATCCATGATTCATTCCTATTTCAATCTTGAATGATCTGCTTTATTTTCACCAACCAGATTTGAATCCATTATTTTGATTATCATTCTCCAATTACCTTTTTAATAAGTTATATTCGAAATTTTTCGCTATTTCATCCTGGTTGGAAGTAAAAAGCTGTCACTTCAATGTTGCTGACGAATTTCCTATTCCTCGAGTAATGGAATTTTGTATCTATTTTCACTCCGAAATTTTATAGTGTTTTCCAGAATTAAGTACAAAAGCCAAACCTACTTTATTTAATATACCAGTACTACGAAAAATTTCTCCTTTATAATTTATTCAATTAATTTGTAATCGATTTTTAAAATATCAATTATCTCTTATTCCTCAGTTATATAGTATTTACATTATTGAATAATGGAAAAATTAATCGATTATCACTTAAATTTTTAACCATTTATCTGTTATGAATCTAAATTCAACAGGATTTAAAGCCACAAAATAAATTTTTGTTAAATTTTTCATAATTTTGTTATGATTTTAAGACAGTTCAAACGCATGAATTAATCTAAAATGAAACAAATTATTTGTAAACATTCTTTTTTAAGTTATAAAACTGCATGATCATTTCATGGTCCAATGACTTAGTAATATTATGCATATTTTGCTTTATAAGATTTACATTTATCCTACTTAGTATTATTCTATATCATTTTAATGAAAATTATAAAATATAATAATTTAATAACAATAATATAGAAAAAATATATATAATTTATATAAAAATTCAATTATTTCTTAAATTTTTTAAAACTATTATTAAATTTTATTCTGTTAATTTTCTGCAAAGAAAATTAACAGAATAGAAAGAAATTTTCACAAATATTTCTTAACAGGATATAAAGAAATTTTCACAAATATTTCTTAACAGAATATAAAGAAATTTTCACAAATATTTCTTAACAGGATATAAAGAAATTTTCACAAATATTTCTTAACAGAATAGAAAGAAATTCTCACGAATACTTCTTAACAGAATATAAAGAAATTTTCACAAATATTTCTTAACAGAATATAAAGAAATTTTCACAAATATTTCTTAAGCAGGTATTAAAGAAATTATCACTTGAATGGATTTGACGTAACTATTTTCGCTAATTATTCGAATTTTTAGTAATTAATTCTTATTAATCTCATTATAAATAAAGATTTTTTTTTAAATTAAAAATTAATATCAGATGTTATCGACAATAGAAGCAATTAGGCCATAAATGATTATTATTTTTGAATACGTAATTTTTTTTTGTTTTCTCTTTTATCAAACGGCTTTAAAAAATCCTTTTTATTTGATCATATGATGGTAGAGGAAGTGGTTAAAAATCATTATTTAGAATGAAATCATAAGGTCAATATAATTTTTATTTTCCTGATTGTCAAACAATAGACAATTATCGATCTTTCCATGTTTCAATGAAAATGTCAAGCAGCTGCATTAGAGAATAGAGAAATAAGATATCTGCAGCATTGTTTTATGTGGTTACTTCTCAAATAACATCAGGATTTTATTTCAAGGACAAGAATTGTTTCTGTCATGGAATAAACTTTGTTACTTAAGTAACTTCTATCTCTAGGTTAGTTCAAAGCCCATTTACTACGCATATAATTTGATTATGTAAAATTTATATTGGATATATTATTTTTCTAAAATTTTATTTTTAGATATTTATTTTTTATACATGGAAACCAAATGCTTGTTATTCAGTTGTAATTAATTATAACGTCTAACGTATAACGTCATGGATATAAATATGTTATATTACATTTCTAGCAATTTTTTTCATTCGATAGACGAATTTTTTTAAATAAAATTAAAAAAATATCTAAATTTTGATTACTTCTGACTGAAATTTTTTAAAAAACAGTACGATTTATAAAAACCAATATTGATTACTAACGTTTTGTTTATTTTCGATTACTTTTATCACGTGTTTAGAATTCCGGATCATTACTATCTTTTTTTTTTTCCCTCCCAAATTCTTTTTAAATTTCGATTAAACGATTAATTTCTTTTCGAACAAATACTTTAATCTAAATTTCTTAAAAAAATAATTTTAATTTCAATCGAGAAATTAAAGAAATTTAAGAGCGCTATTTAATATCATTATCTAATTAGGATTAATTTTTCTCATTCCTAAAATACGGTACTTTTAACTCGTTTAAAAACGAATTTTTTTCATTGTTTTAACAATTTAAATTCGCCATTATAATCTTATTGTTAAATAATAGGCCTATGTTTAATTTTTTAATAATTTTTCTTGGCCGAATTTAGCGATTTTTGTTTAATTATATTCAAATATTTATATACTTTATATAATTTTAATAAATTTTCGAAAATTCATTTTTTTTTTACTCTCGTGAAGCGTGGCAAAAAAAATCTGTTGTAATTTAAAATTCTGCTTGTAATTTTCGTGATGTAACTTTCTGCCTTAAATGAATTTTGTTGTCGAAAATAACAGCTAAAGAATTTTTTTTTAAATGATTTTAAAAAATGATATATAAACTCTGGCTTGTTGTGACATCATTTCATTTTGAAATATGAAGCTAGACGTTAAGTTTTATTATGTCAGTTATTGGACTGAAGGGTTACAGTGTGAGAAGGGCTGATTGAAATTCATACAGGACCTATAAATCTTACCTCCAAATGAGAATTGGCTCAGTTATATATAATCCTGACTGTAATTTCATATCTTGTTTTAAAGCTCCGAAGCCGATCGACTTGTAAGGAATCTTTCTTAACAATTTTTCAATTTTTTGAATATTTACTAAACAATTTAATCGCGTATTTTCTATTCGTATCAGAGATATGAAAACACACTGTGTACAAAATTAATAATGTCTCTTTTAATTGTTATTCATTACTTTTATAACCGAAATTAGAGAGGTATAATTACATTAAGTAATTACGTCTCTTTAATCTTAAAGGGTAAATTGTCTTTTTACTTTTATAACTAAATGTTAACTTAATTTCGAACTATGTATTATCCTAAAGTAAATTTCGCTTCGTTAAACTAATTAATTTGATATTTTATGCATCTTCGATCTTATGCCAATTATGCCTCATTAAGTTTTAATTATCTGTCGAGTTAAACTCTGTTAAGCTTAATCTTGAGATTATGCTATTTATGATAAAGTTCTTATAAAAATTAGTTTTTTTTTTCTTTTCTTCTAGACTTATAATCACTTTAAGTAACTTTATTTCATGTTTAGTTAATTTTATAAAACGTAATTTATTCAATATCCATTTATTAAATATACAAATAAAAAATTTGTATAACTTAAATTCTATTTAATGACTACGAACTTCGATGATTATCTGATGATATCAAGAATTTATCGTTTATAAAAATATTAATATTTAGAATAAATATTGTAGCTCTTTATATATATATATAATCTCAGTATAAAATATATGTATACTATATATTTTTATCACTCCTTAAAAAAAGAGAATAAACCCAGAAATGCTGCCTGATATCGGAAGTAAAGTGTGATTTAACAATGTACGATTTTCTTATGCAGGTTATAAAATAATAAATTGGGATATTTATTTATATAGGGTTGTAAATTTTTCATAAAGAAAAATCGTACTGGTAAGAATGTTAGTAATTCGAACAGAACTACATAAGACGATGGTTGGCAGTTTTATGGTATAAAATCTCTATTACATATACAAGTACCTGGCCGGATAGATATACAGTCCTCCACAAAAAGGGATTTGTAGCTACCGTTTTATATATATCTATACAGTAACAATGGTTATAAAAATGTGGTCGATAATATGATGCTTCACGAAGAAGTTTATAACTTCTATAGATTGTACCAGACGAAATTGTACTAGGAAGAGTTCTTCAGATCTTAAGTTGTTCTGTTGTTGTTTAATATTACGACGTATTTCCTTTTCGATTCTTTATTGAAATAAATTACTTTTTATAGGAAATTACTCTTAAAATGTTAGACATTTAATAAAAATTCGCAAATAGTTTTAAATAAAACATTTAATATTTGTTAATGTTTTGATTTAGACAACTAACTCGCAAATCTTCATTTTTAATAAACGAAAACAGATTTCGATATTTTACTTATACGATTAAAGTATATATATATTTTTTTTTAATAAAAATTTACTTCAAGTATGATAAAGCCAAGTAAAAAAAATAATACCGAATTCACGTTTTTAATAAATTTAATTCAATTATCAAAATTTCAATATCTCCGTATTCAGTTTGAATTCTTTAAAGAGCAAATGTTTACGAGTTGCTTTAATAAATTAGAGAGAAACGGGCATTTTTAACTAATTAAATAATATAAAGAATATTATTTAATAATTTTATACTTTTAACAATAATAATCCTGATCGCTCTTTGAATAAAATTAAAAGAAAACGTTTCAAAAATTATTAAAGATGTCAGAACATTATCCTATAAATGCGCATTCCAGATGCATAAAACGATTACGAGAGAACAACTTACTTTTAAAATATTCTAATTTCATTTTTAAATCTAATTAATTCAATCTATCTTGCCATCTAACGACTCAATTTATTATTTTCTGGATAAAAAAAAAAAAAAGAAAGATCAAACAGAATCACGCTTGGTAAATAGTTTCAGAAAAATGAATTATTTCTGAAATTTGCATTATGTTTATCACAATCAACGCGTTTACTATTATTTTCTTATTTGAAGAAAAAAATTATATAAGCTTAATATAACAGTGGAGTGTTTATCAATGATTTGGTAACGATCCAGGAAAGAGCAACAATATGTTGGCTATGAGACAGATGTGAGATTCATTTGTTTTACGTATTTTAACGATTTACAGGTGCCTATTTGTAGAATATTCACATTGACTTCGCACTCGACCTTCTATATAAGCAGGGAAATATAAATAGAATTAATTTAATATTAAATTTACTTTTCAATTTGAATAATTTAAAAATTAATATGAGATTGCGAAATGATTTATTAAACAGGATTTTGTAAAATTTCAAACACCAACAAATATTAAATAGTTAAAGCCTGTCCTACATCAGCAATTCTCGAGTACTTTGTATGTCTAACATCAGATTAAATTGCATCTATGGAGATTTGAAGTACAGTTTCGATTTTATCAGTTAAAAACTGTTTTCTATTTATATATTCTAACATTAAATCTCATCTTAAATGCGATCTCTACATATATAACATATTTATGTTATGAAAGAGAATCTTGAAAATTTTTCATATTTAATATGGTAATTGAATCATCTCGATTTTATATTATAATTTTGTGCATTCTAAAACTAATTTTGGATATTTTTAATGGATTTAATACATTCCAGTATAAGTTATTTCGTAATAATAGAAATCAATAAAACTTCAATCGGCAACGCAGGAATTTATGATGAATCTCTTTAAACAATAAATAAAAAAAATCACAGAAAATAAAATTCAGTAATTCTTCAAAATTATTAATTTAAATTTAATTTTTTATATTATTAATTTTTTTCATTTTTAAAAAAAAAATTTAAATTTCATTGCTACTACTAAAATCTATCTATTCGTCAACAAAGTCTGTTTTAAAGATTCTAATGCAATAAGAAAATCTTAAACATTGACATTATAAAACATTCATTTTTCATTGAACTACAATGGTTGTACATAAACTAATATACTATATTTGATCTTGATCCAAAAGTAGATTTTTCCAAGTTACGTTCCAGGCAATAATGTAACAAATTTCTAGGATGTCAGAGCAGAGGTCGTTGAGATGTACTAAAGAGAAAGGATCCAAGAAAAGTTTAAATTCTGGCTCGACTGCTGATTCAACACGTATATAATTTAATTTATAAACATCCAATAAAAGTTATATATAGTTTATATACAATTTTTCTGAATCTATTTTTTGATATATCCGTATTATTTCCAATAGGCTACTAAAGCACCAGTGTAAATTGATCAGTTTTCTATCCATCTGTATGTCTAATTAAAAAAAAAACATGAAAGAGATTTTTGGGAATTCTCTTTATAATTCACGAATCTCTTTTATTTTATGAATTTTACGATTTTATAAATATAGTAGATTAATTAAATAAATCCATTAAAGATGCATATGCTTATTAATGGAAGTGCTTGGTGAAAGACAATCTAGATTGCATTATTAAAATATATTTTGATTGTAATGAATAAATTATGAAAATATTATGAGATATTTCTAAGTTTTGAGCGTTTTTAGAAATATTATTATATTTATAGACAGCAAAACTTTAATTAAATATACTCGAATTCAATTTAACATTATATTCTCATTCTGTAATGTTAGGTTTTTGTTCCAATAGAGTTTAATATTTACAAAAAAAAAAAAAAAAAAACTACATTTTAATAATCTGAATGATTGAACATAATCTTGGAAGTTCTACAGAACTAAATCTATAGTTATTTTTAAAAAAAAGAATTTAAGTTTTGAAGAAACTTTAAAGTTGCTTTGAAGAGCGAAGTGTGAAACAAAACTATAGAAAGGTAGAAGTATTTTTTATAAAATTTAAACTGTAAAATTTATTAGGAACTTTTTTTAAAGTGGCATCTCATTATTTACACAATAACGAGTTCAGACGTTCTTTCTACAATTACACACACGGGTAATGACACAGAAGGGAGTAATTAATTACCAAGACATAAAGCGTGATATTTTTTAGTTTTATAAGACAGCGACGTCTTTCTTAATTACACCATCATCCAATTATATTCTTAACGATCTTGAATAATGTTAATAAAGAGACCAGATTGTGGATGAGATGTTGACATGCCACAGATTAAATAGACGTCAGGAAGTAGTGAAGTTTCATGATAGACGTGAAGAAAAGGAAATGCATTTAAGACTTTCTGTCAGAATGTTGTATCATAGGCAAAACTCACAATGTAAACCACATGATAATCACAAGATATACCCATTTAAATAATCCGGAATCAACTAAAGATTTTTAATACTTAATTTAAAAGTATAGCATATCCTTGTACATGTTTAAAAAAATGGAATTACTTTATAAATTGATTTAGTTGTTGTGAAGTTAATAGACTTAATCTGACGTAAGATGGCTTTCATAAACTTTTTCGGCCTATGAATCATTCATGTCGCGATTAACACTGAAAAATTTCGAAAAAGAATTTCAGATTGTCATTGTTCCTTAGAGAGATGTATGAGTTATAGACTCATTTGCACATTTTCTTTAATGAGTTACTTTTATTATATAAAAAAAAGCAATATGTGCTCATTTGTCTTTATAAATGGATGCAAATAACTTTTATGAGGAAACTTATTATTTTAAGTTTTTACCAATTAGATCATGTTTTCTTACGATAATCAAATTTTAACAAGCGAAAGTCGGGTTTTTATCTCGTTGCTTGTTTTCGCATTTATTAAATAAAGAATTGACTTGTTTGAATTTTATCTGATCGATCGAACTCTTTCCAAACAAGCATAATAATTCAACATATTATGTGACATATCAGGAACATTTTTTTACTTGAATGATTCCGATCCTTTCAATGTCACACAGCAGACAAGCCTAGTTACATCACAGACTGGAGGACACATCGTTTTGGGTGTCTTCTGTCATCTATAGAAACGCCACCATAAGACAAATGGCACAATAACGTCAACAGTGGAGTCATGTTTGGTTCGTTCGAAGTCTTTGATTTATCGAACGAACTAAGAAACTGCCACATCTGTTTATGTTAAAAAATATTAATAATAAATAAAACCATGCTAAATATATAACGTGATCTGACGTAAGCATTAGAGAACGACTGATGATAATCAAATATTCTAATTATCCTTTACTATTCGTCACGCTTTCTTAAAATTAAGAAATTGTAAAATTTACGTTTTTTTTTTTTCCATATAAACAAATTCAGTTATTGTACCATATTTATTTAATATTTGATATCGTGTTTAAGGACTATTAACAGCATTTATGAATCTGCATAACAAAATCGTCTAAATGGTCATTTTGTTTTATTATTCCTAAGAAAATCCAATGATATTATCACAAAAAAGCAATTTGTGTAGAATTACTTGTATAATGTGTACACGAGTTTCATATCATATATACGTTTCACTTGAGGATAATTGTTTTAGTATGAAAAATCGACTAAAGAAAATACTTTCCAATGAAAATAGTTAAATTTCGAATTCTCTTGATCCCTAATTACAAATGCAATTTGATTTTTAATCAAGGAAAAAAAAAAAAGGTTAGTTCTAATTGGAAATGCAGAGAATGAAAACATATACTGTATTTAAAGATAGTTTCATGTTATAGATATCTTATCACGATTTATCTTAACAACTTTCCTCAATTCCACAACGAATTTTGTAATAATCTTATATTAAAACTGATAATAGTTCCGCTTAAAACTATTAAATAATAATAAAATATTTTGGAAACAAAACGAAATTTTGTCTTAAAAACTGAATAATTTCTCTTTTGGAGAGTTATAAAGAGAAGAAATCATATTTCTTTGCTCTACAGTAATCTAGTTATTCAATTTTTCTTCACTAAATACACAGATTGGTTAGAAAGTTGCGAAAGATTCATTGTATTCAGATACTAATATAGTAATATTAGCTAAAGATTAAAATTTATAATTTCTTATTTAATACTGCACTTGTCGTTGAAACTCATAAGCTAATTTTCTTTTCGGAACAGCCGTAGACATGGTTAATTTTAATATCAGATTAGAATATAATCTTCCTTAATACTTGCATCTATTATATCTTTTAGGTTTCGTCTGGTACGAAGGTAAACAAGAATAAGCTTACTAATATCAAGCATAACAAATAAGATTTGTTAAATTAAATTGCATTGCTAATTCTAAATCAATATAATATTAAGATAAATGAAAAAAAAAGAGAAAGAGAGAGAGAGAGAAACGAAAAAATCAAGCTATCAGTTTACAGATTTTTCCAATTTCACTTGCTTTGGAGTGGATTTGCGAGAGGATAGGTAGATGTCAAGGAGTGTATTTGATTTGCAAGACATCACCGTCTGTCATTGGACCGGTTGCTTAGCAACGGGAGCTTTACTCTACAATAATATGTGGCAGATTTGGAATCTGTCTCTACAATCTCAAAGTTATGTCAACGTTGGATTAAACTGTTATATGATCTGTTACCAAATTATTAGAATGGAGTTTAAATATAAATTCTAATGGTGAAACTTGGTTTTTATATAATGCAAATGGATTTTCAAGTTATGAAATACAAGTTTATTTACTATTTCCTATATAAAAATTTTAAGTTTGTAATTTAGTGAATGAATATGTTGTGCAAGTTAGTTCAAATATTTAACAGATATGATTTTTTGGGAGAATAATCGCAGCTTTGGGAAATTTTTTCGATGAAAGAAACAATAAATAAAAGTATTATTTCTACTTTAATAAATATATATTGATTTGATATATGAAACTATTGTATTTGTTGATTTTTACGGAGTAATATTTATTTGATGATAAATTATCTTAGAGATTATTTTTTCAATTTAGAAATTACTCATAAGAGAAAAATTTTGAGATGCTGAGAATACATAACTTGTAAATTTTAAGTATTACGGAAAATTAATTAAAAACTATTCTTCGACTGCGAAAATATTGAAATCTCAAAAATAATGATGTTGATTTTCTGGAGTACAGTATTCTTTTAAATATAATCCAACAGAATGAGGAAACTTTTCCTCAATGCAAAGAAAGCATCCTGAATTATTCAATTGAATATTCGCTAATGGATTTTTTTTTAATCCTTACCAAAAAATTTTGATAACGAATGAGAAAAATTTTAAAAAAGAATTTAATAATTTATAGATTTTATTGATTATGTATTTATGTTACCCTTTAAAAATCAGCGATTTTAAGACTTTTTTTTTTGCAGATAGATTTTAATGCGTGTAATAAATAGCGTGTTAATCAATACTGCTGTAATTTCTTCATAAAATTAAAGATGTATAGATATTTATACACTAATTTTTGTGGCTACGTTTACTGAGAACATTCATATTTGAATATGGCATTCAACACATTTCCATTTTGTCCTGATAAAATCTGTACAGTAGCTCTTATGTTTGTATAACTAATAGGCTATGTATACAACTGATCAAATGTATATAACTGATCAAATTTATATAACTAATAAATTTATTATTATTAAATACGGCAAACATTAGAACTAGAAAGAAAACGAAGAGGCTAATTTATAATAAGTCTATTAAAGATAATTTATATATGCTGATAAATATACTGACGATAGATTTATATATATATTGGGATTCATTTTGAAACTCATATTAAAAACAGACAGAATGTCAAACATAATTAAGAACTAGATAAAGAAAAATCCAACTGGATAAAGAGATATTTCAGAGACAATAATGAATAAGAAAGTTACACAAATCTTATTTTATACGAGTCAAATAACGTTAAAAGATCGATTTTAACTGTGTTTTCATGTTCCTAAATTTGAAATTTTAACTTTCCGAAGTCGTCAAAAAAAAAGAAGCAAGAAAAACTTTATGTATACATTTTTATTTAAGAAAGCATCATTAATGAAAAATTTCGGTTTGCAAAATAATAAAAGTCTAATTAAAAAGAATGCGAGTTAAAAATTAAAAATGTCAGTAATTAACTTAAAAAGAATATTAAAGTTCTCTAAATGAGTTAATGTTTCCACATAACGTACGAAAAAAAAAAAATAAGTAAAATAAACTGAGTTATATTAAATGTAGAAAGGTAGAAAGCATTTATTATAAGAAAAAACAGTTTCCAGATATTTGTGAAAAAAATGATTACTAGATTATTTTTACCTATACATGTAATACGTGTACACAATTTTCCAGATAAGTTTCAATAGCCATTTTCCTAGTTAGAAATTTAATGCAACTGATAATTCATTCATTTCTCAAGTGTTTATAACCACTTAAGAAAAATTTCCCGAAATATCAAAAATATTTCTTGCTATTAAATAAATTATATTCTAGTTTGTTAACGTCTTTCATCAAAAAATATTACGTGGTTGGCGCTTTAACTAAGGACGAAAAAAAAAGAAAAAAAGAATTTAATCATAACAATCTCTTTGAAGGTCAAGTCTTTTCTGAATATTTCCTGAATACTTAACTTCCTTTATGGCAAAACAAATTTTGTATCAAGAAATAAAAAAGTAAAACCTAAATATAATTTTGGCATTGACCACATCGCATTTAATAAATAGCAAAAAAAAAAAAAAAAAATTTTTTTTTTCTTCTTCTTTTAATCAGTTTTTCGAAATAGGATATTTTCGATATTTCATACGAGTTTTAAAGGATGACAAAAATTTATCAAGTTATCTGTTTCGCTTTCAAAAATCCAATTTTTTATTATTTTTTATTTTTTTTGGTATCGGTTCGCCTTTAAATATAATATTAATTTATTATCAATATTATTTCGGACTTCACAAATTAGATTCGCAATGATTTTATGTCATTTCCATAAAATTCGCATTTTTATTTACAAAATTAATTCTGAATGATTCGATCATGGAAGTTAAAAATAAAAAATAAAAAAAAAACGCGTCAAGAAAATTTTTCCGTCTAGAACTTTTTTCCGTTTTATCGAGTTAATTTTTTTCGGAATAAAAAAAATATATATATATATGTTACAAAATATAAATATATATAACGAAAAATTATTAAATTTTTAAATAGTATTTACTAGACGAAACGATAAAAAAAATGCGAAGTAAACAATCAAAATTCTTTAGTTGGTCACGTGTCGAGCAACCTGGTTCCTTATTTCGACCGAACCCCGATTCAAACAGGAGGCGGGTGTGGCGCGAACGCTTGGACACACCTGATCCGACTGAAGAAGGTGTATTATTTACATTCTACGTTCTTTACATTTTTCCTCGCTTTAATTTTACATCGGAGTAATGAAAAATAAATACTCACCATTGGCTTGCGTCACACGTAAGAAAAGAGAAGAGACGTAATTCCACCAGACGTTTCGCAGACGATACGTCAGTCCACACACATGCACGCGCGTACCATGATCGAAATCGAGGCAAGTTCCGGGCATCTCTCATCGCTGGATCTTTCCACTTTTCTACGAGGGTAGGAAAGGTATGGCGAATGTGCAATAGAACTAATGTGGCGGATATAGCTGTCATTTCTCTCTAGAATCGACTGCTGCGACGCGATGCGACACAATTCACCAGATGAGACTTATTAATTGACAAATATTCTCGAATACAAAAAAAAAGAAAAGATAAAGAAATCGCAAACAATGCAAGACAAGCTGATTTGTTTATCAAGAAAATTCGTTACCAAAAAGCTCACTCACTCACTCTCTCTCTCTCATTGCGGTAAAAATCTTTGACCCGAAATTTTTCACTTAAAAAGAGCACTGAATCTCTACAAGTCGCTCCATTTGTTTCTTCGCCGGGGTGGCACATTATTATTAACTATATAGGTTAACTTGATTTATGTTTCAGCCTATTTCTGTTATCAATAATTGTATAGAAACTACATTTTTAATATAGTTGAGTAACATTCATTTATTTATCTGGTCTAAAGAAAGAAGCAGAACTGGTAAAAAATTTATTGCCAGTTTGTTGATTCTAAGGTGGTGCTTATTTGCTAACGTGTTTGAAAACATAATGTTAAATAGGACATTAAAATAAGATTGAAAATATTTTTTGACCTATATCGAAAAAGTAAACTACTGTATATATATATACATATATTTAAATTAAGAATATTTGACTAAATAAAGACGGCTTTCGTGCCGTTTCTGGAAACAAATATATCGGAATCGTTTATGTTGCGATAAAAAAAAATCTTTAGATGAGATAAAACATTAGACGAAGAAGAGAAATCTATAATCTAACTGATTACAGTAATCATAAAACTGTGAAAATAAAATGCTCGATAATAAATACGTGTATAAATTTTCACCTGTTGTAATATTTGTAAAGTGTAAACGGTTGAATGGACTTGTTGTTTAGAGTGTAACTAATTATGTATTGAGCATGATAAGTATGATATATACACAAGCACGCACAGACACACAACAATAATTAATGCCAAGCGTTGCAAATTATTCTCAGCAGATATCTTGCTTATTAAGTTTGGATTTATTTATGTAGTAGGCCTATATTTAAATATTCCGCCTTACTTAATTGCTTACAAAAAATTAAAAAACAAACAAATAAAAGGCTAAATTTATTGATATTTTAGTTAAATATGTAAGTCTAACCCGAATTTAATTACAATATTTTAAGTTTTGTAGTGATGCACTTAATGCTCTCAAAAATGCGTAAATGTGAATACATTAATTACTTTTTTAGATAAATTTCTCTAAGTGCAGGATTTTTTCCCGCAGAAATGATTACACTTGGCTCCAAGATACTTAATAACTAGGCGTATTCAGAATGCAATCTACCAAAACGTTTTTGAAAAGGTTATAAAAAGGTGCCAACATGTATTATTATTTCTGAAGAGCATTTTTATTATTTTTTTTAATATTAGATTATCATTTGATTATTTAAATATTTATATATATAATTTTGCATTTAAAGTTATTTATAATATATAAACTTACTTAGTTATGAAAATATCAATATCGACTTTTAAAGGCAATGAGTTGATCACTTAAGACCATAAATCCCACTCGAAAACTAAACATTAAAGCATTTCTATTTTTTTCTTAAAAAAAAATACTATATATATACACAGACTATAAACTGGAAACAAAACAAAGTTTGAAGGAACAATCTCGATCATCGATCTTAAGTCAACCACGCACGAAATAAAGAAATCAAAAATAAAAACAGAGTATAAAGCCGGTGGATTTTTTTTTATGGCGTACAGAGTTTCGAAACAACTGTTCGTATAAGAATAGGCATGTATTATATCTTCTGCAGTTCCCTCGACTACAAAAATGTAAGAAAGAGAATCAAGCCTGAAGGAACATCAACCATGAAGAGACGTATATTACTGTTGAGACATTTATATCTCTTGAGATTTAACCGTGTTTAATCTGTCGTCACGTAATACAGTATAGCTTTTGGGGACAATCGTGAAGTTCATGAAGAATTCAAGCTAACGTAAACAGCATTTGCTGTGTTAGATGTATTTTTTTTTATTTTTTCAATCAACATCGCATAATATCCGAAAATAAAATAGTTAACGTGAAAAAAAATCTAAATAAATACAGTATACGAAGTTTTACAATTTTATCTAAAGCCTTGAATGATTTCTAAACTGTGTAAACACTTCTCTTGATAAATTTGATTAATCTCGGCTTATGATGCATTTTCAGCCCTTTAGTCGGACATGAACTCACTTTATTCTTAAAGCAACAATAAATTTATCCAAACAAAAATTTCATTTATCTAATCATAATTTTTTACTTAACCTACTTGCAAAGCATTTCATGTATTGCATAAGTTGTTTACGAATAATTTCGATATTAATCAATATTCTGCTCATATTATTTAATGTATTAATTGATAAAATAAGTTAATTATTATGTAAAATTTTAAAAAGAATAAGTTATATTTATCGATAATTTATCGGTAATTATAAGAAATAAATGATTGTTAATAATGTCCTTAGAGTAAAAGTAAATAGCATTCATCTGCTTAGAAAACTCATTAATTTAAAAAGATATTATCCAGAACCACGTTCTTTCCTTAGATAAAATAAAAATAGGAAATTTAATCGAATATAAAATTTTTAATATTTTAATTTAAAACTTTTAATTATCAAGTTTAATGTCATAAATCACAGAGAAAAATTTAATATATGTGAACATCTAAAGATATAATCCATCAACTAATTATTAATTAATTAATAGATACTGTGTATGATTAACTCTTTAAAAGTAACGAAAGAGAGGAATTTTATAAGAAATTTCATTTCAAGAAAATGTAATAAAATCGATGAACAAGAAATTGTATTTTAATATTAAAATATTATTATTTAATAATAAAACCTTCCTTCTTCTCTTCTAACAAAATTTATTAATAAATGTATAAGATTGATATTGAATTATTAAATTCTTTCAAATAAGTTTTATGTAAGGATTGATATTGGAAAATTTCAAGTTTAAATGTTAACATAATTCAGTATTCTAAATATATAAGTTTTGATTATTATTTTTTTTAAAAAAGATTCGTTTAATCCCTAAAATAATAAAGCAAATTTGCTCCAAATTAAAGTGGATTACGAAGAAAATTAACTATGACTTTATTCCAACTTTAGTATTTGTCTAATTTTGAAATTATTATAATTTTTATCTCTCATTAACTCATTTTAATTAAATTATTTATTTTAATTCGCATGCTATTTAGAATAACTGATTTTAATCGTTAAATCCTATTTGTTCTATTTAAGTTCTCTAATCATGATCATTGTGGGAAATAACAACTTTTGTAAAATAGATATGATTAAGATGAAATTTTAAAACTGAAGCTTATCATTAACCCTTTCTCTTCAAATTACGTAAATTTTATTTTAATATTTATAAATATGGAAAATGATGCTTTGTAGTTCACACCGAATTTGTTATCTTGTCTGCTAATATTATCAATATATCGTGAAAACTGCAAATATATATATATTATTTCTATATTATACAGGATTTAAAAATCAGTAGAAAAACTGACGGCAGATATTCAAGGATTCAAAACAAGATAAAATTTTCTTTGTAGGACTATATGATTCAAAAATGTATCTTTAACCATCTGTGTAACGAATGGTCTTTGACCAATATATATAAATTTTAATATGATATTTTATATATTTTTTCTAAAATATTCTGTTCAATATGGTTAAGTAGCTTGGGACATGTGGATGTAGGCCCTAGTGCAAGAAGTCATGTTTTTCTTTTATCTGTTTCAAGGGCTCTTATCGAATTCGGACTCTAATGCAGCCGCACTATATGCATCATTTCGCTAATCATAGTTACATCACTGATCTGTTCAATTCAGATGGATCTGAGACAATACCCATTATGAAAATAACAGAACTTAGTACGCATAAATTTAAACACATATTTTGGGAATCTGTGCAAAATATGTATTTAAATTTAATACATAAAATATGAAAAATACTGATGGCCATAACACCTAATGTTGCATCAAAATCTTTTTTGCATGATTTCGTATAATTTTTTTCATGAAAGTTATGATATTGAATATAAATAAATATCATACTGGAGTTTACATTTTTAGTTTTTGAATTATGACTGTATTTCTGATGTAGATCTAAGGAACTTTATACGATTTTTCAAATATATTAATTATTATAATTGTTATTCCGCAAAAATCCTTTACTTTTTCTATACTTTTATGCTTTGAATTCTGTATAATTTTTGAATTCAAGTTTAAATCCATAAATTTATATAATTATATGCATTTTCGTTTAGTCTGTTGATGATAAAATAACTATCAATTGAATTCTATTGGATATAATTATGACATATAAAGTTCAATTAATATTGTATTATTAATTATATACAGAGTTTTATATTCTCTTATATATAAAATATTATATTTTTTTATTAAGTTCTTGTATAATATATTCTTAAAATTAATATAATTAATAGTATAATATTTTCTTATACAGAATAATTTGTAATTTAAATATATCAGAATGGCTGTAGTTAGATTACTGCATAATTATATTAAGAAAAAATAATTTTTTCTATTTCTATCAAAGTATCGGGATGACTTGTAATTTCCAGTGAATCATTTGTGAGTAAGTAGATTTTACTTGGCCCTGGTTTAACTCTTAACAATAGAGAAAATTTAAATTACCAAATAAAAATTGAATCAATCGTCCGATGTATAGACAAATCTAATTCAAAAATATAGAATTAAATAAAAAATAACGTAATTAATTTACATATATAATAAATTCAAATTCAATAGGCCTATTCGCATATTTACAAAGTTTACATTTTAACCATTATACTGTATTAATAACTGTTATTGAGGAATGATTCGATTCATCAAGATACGACAGAATTTATTAATGAATATTATTATAATTGATCACAAATATTTATTTTTGTCATTATTTTTTTTGTTCAAAGCAAAACGAATCGATATTTTTTGAAATTTTCATATATAAATATATTCTTAATCAAATAAAAAAAATTAAATATGAAAAGATCAAAAATATACGTATGCTGATTTAAAATTGCGTATCAAAATAAGCTAATAGGTAAACTTCAAATACAAAATTTCAGATTTATCTCTCCACTCATTTATTTATCATTCCATAGGTTTCAGTCTATTCTTCCGAAAATCAAACGATAATTTAGAAGTAATATCATTTGTTGGAAAATGTCATTTTTTAGTTAAAAACAAGTAAAATATCTCTAGAATCGAATGCTGTACTTTATCGCTTTCGACTTAATATTCTATAATTATCAGCAATTTTTTTACATTATAACTACTTTTAAGTCCATTATCATATATTTTGTTATAATAATAATAATATTAAATCATTTCGAAAAAACTATTTTGGGATCAAGAATTTTTTCCTCTTCCTTTAAATCATCATAAAATCATTTATTATATCTACTTAGAATAATCTTACACGCACATCCTTAAGAATTTAAAAAATAATTTATTTTATCTTCAAAATGACAAAAAGAATTTTAGATAGAAAGTAATATAATCCTGCTTATTCATATTAATTTTTTTTAAATATATAAACAAATATTATTGTATAAAAAAATAATTTGAATGTATTTCATGCTAAAAATCATTTTTATATTATAATTATGAATAACAAATCATATTTTTTTTATTTAATCTGTCTTAAAAATTTATTTGAAATGTCAATAAAATAATATTTAAACAATAAATATTTTAAATGTAAATAAAAATATTTAACTTACGATTTATTTTCGACATAGGCCAACAATATAAAGTATTATATATATTTTTTTGTTTATGAACCTGTTTTTTTTACACTCGATTTAATGCGTGCCTTAATCGTTGCTTGTTCGAGAAATTTTTGAATATTTCTCAATATCTATTGATAAAAACATGTGAATAATTACAAAATAAAAAAAGGAACGATTCGAAGATTATTATTTTAAAATAAGTCTACTAAAAAAGATACAGCTCTGCCATTAAAGTTTACAGTTAAAAGACTTGGCTATGTTTTAATCATTAGTAGAAACTGCTAATGAAAAAGAAAATTAGCATTTATAAAAATTACATTAGAAAGTTTATTTTTATAAAATTTTGCAATATTTAAAGAAACACATGTGATAATATTCTCGTATAAAACTAAGAAGCCAAAGAAAAACACGTGTGTTGCACATGGTGTTGTTGATTACTTTCTAAGGTTACACGGAGTACTGAAGAGGACTTTACTTGTCACTTTACGATGCCTTCTCGCTTCATTTATTTCCTGGAATAGAAAAATATTGTAACTGATTTATCATTGTTGGTATTTTCTCGACTCCTATCTCATTATAAGTTAACTAAAATTACTTACAGATAATATTACTTAAAGGATTTATTAACAGAAAATTGCACTTAAATAATTATTAATACATTCTTATTTAATGATTAAATTAACTTTAATAAAAACAAATTTTTTTTCTTTTCCTTTGATATTAATTTTGATGGTTTTTTTTTCTCCTTTTTTTTAGTTAGGAGGCAGTTTTCCCTGGAGACATCATCTTTTTTATTAATGGTTTGAGCAATTTTCTAAATGAAACGAAGTTATTTAAACGAAGTTGATGATATTACATCGATAAGTAAAGAACCGCTGTCGTATGTTATTGAATATATTCGAATATATACCTCAAATAAAAGAAGTATGAATAAAAGAACAGGTTATTATCTATCGAATTATCTCAAACTATACCCTTAGGAAATGCGAGTAAAAAGAATTGGTGTTGAATAGTGCAATGAAATTCCTGTATAAATGTTTATAATCTTCGTTTCAGAGTTCAAAAAAAAAAAAAAATCCACATTATAACAATAATATAAATATTTTCATACTCCAATATGCCATATTTTTTATTTTAGGACTTAAATCTTTAAATTATAAAATTTTTATACGTATAAAGTTTACTCAGAAACATAACGTTTCTGAGTAGACTTAAAATTCTAAAACGTTTTACATGCATCACAATACGAGATTAAACTTTTTTCTTAGAAAACAAAATATTTTAAAATCTACCGTCATAGAAATAAAAGGAAAATATATTTTTTGTTTTGTTTGGCCAAGCTAATATTTGACGTTTTCAATTATTTATTAAAATTGTTTACTTTAGTATAATATTGACAATTTACCAAGTAATATAATCTTTGAAAAATGAAAAGAGTAAATTAGACATTCAGATGATCTACTATATAAATTTATTCTTTCAGAATCGTTCAGCTTTAAAAGAGAAAAAAAAAAAAATGTATAAAGCGTAATGATAGAGATGCAAATTTTCTACTAAAAAAGTGAATTATGATATTTGAAAAAAGCACTACAAAATTCCTAAATATACCGAGAATACGACTTAATTCCAAAGTGAAATTTCCAGACTGGCAATTTTCCATTCCACTAGGCAATTTCATTCTTAGAGGTCACGCACACTAAGCGAAAATTTTAAACTTTCATTATTTCTGCCGAGTTGTACACTGGATAAGATATGCTATAAAGATACAACAAAACCCCCGAAAAAACCTAAGAAGCAATGACTTCTAAAAAGTTAATAGTTAAGTGAATTTTTAAATGAATAAATGCAATTTTTTCCTTTGTTCTATTTCTTTTTATTACAAAAAAAAAAAGAGATAATTTTCTTTGACGTTAGTAAGAGATTTTATTATTGGCTCCGACTTTAATTTGGTTCAATAAGTCGTGAAAATGAAACCCAGTTGTTTCCTAACGTGACTGCTTGTCACATCAAAAATACCGACGAATTTCTAAACAGTTGAGAATAAAAAAAAAAAAATTTCTTCTTTTATTTTTCTTCTTCATGCTTCATTAAAACAAAATAAATTTCATTTGCAAATTTTTAATATCTTGAATTGGAATAAAGTGTACTTTTGATCCTCGTGAATTGCTTTATACAAAACTTTATATTTAATTCTTACCAAAATAGTTTTTCCTAAAATATTCGAAGGAAAAGAAACCAACATAAAGGAAAAGCGTGGATGAGATACAAGTGGGAAAATATAGTAAAATATGAATGTAGTTGCTAAATAAAAATACATAAATGATAAATAAGGAAATATTATATTAAGGAAACCATGAAAAATACAGAAGAATATAATTTAAACGAAAATATAAGTAAATGGATCTATAGAGAAACAACAATAAACGAACATAATACATAACAATAGAAATGCAATCGATAAATGGAAACAAACAATAAATGCAAACAAATGTTGGTCACAAGAAAACTTGAATAGAAATTCGATAAATTTGAATAGAGGTTCGATAAATAATAAAAACATGATGAATAAAATTAAATTCGGGCCAAACAACTAAAAGCGATATGAGATACAGCTATGTAAGAAACGAAGAAAAAATTAAAAAAAAAAAAAAAGAACTTAATGGAACATGTTACAGGAGTTAAATTCAAGATAGACAAAGAATTTAACGTATTGAATATCAAGAAAAGGAAAACACAAAAGAATAAAACTGAACAGAGTTTACTGAATAATAAGTTTTTTAAATCACAATATATATATAAAGAAATTTTAATATTCTTAAGAGAAAAAAAAATCTTCCAGAAAGAAACAAGTTGAGTGTATTGAAAGTGATTGGTGTTTTAGGAAGTAAATAGTAAATTTAATTATAAGAGAAAACTTTTTTCTCTTGTATCTAAAACTAAGTTTCGATGGTTGGAAACCATTTGTCATATCCTCGGTAATCCTATCTGTATTTTATATCTTCTTCCTTGGTAATTTCATTTTTAGTCTGAAGAAAAAAAAACTGATATTTTTATTCTATACAAACTTTACCTTTAGTTATTAGCTTCGTTTCTAATCGAATTTTATTATTATTGTTACTTTTTATATTCGTTTAAACATAATTATCTACAAAAATAGTTAATCTATATTAACTAAATTGTCTTGGATACTTAATTTTTATAAGAACAAACTTTTAAACTTTCTGAAACATGATGTGAAACAAAAGTAATTTTCATCACAATATAAAATAATATTTAAAATTTTACATTTTTTTTTTAATCGAAAATAGTTTAAAATAATAGTTTTAGTATAGCAAACATTTAACCATAGCTTTTAAATAAAATACTTCACACGCCAGTAAATATTTTATTTCGGATGTTTTCATCTGAAATAAAATATTAAACTAGAAAAATTTTAAATTGAACACTGGAACATTTTTATCAAAAATTTCATGGGATTTTTCGACTATACCTATTCATCTAATTAAAAATTAAAATATGACATATTTTATTAGACAATATACAATAATACTGCGCTCATCAATTCACAGAATAAATTTACTAGTATGAGAACCGATATCCAGCAAGAAGTATGCTTACCAGTTAGACAAAGACAGATAAGGCAGATTTTAAGATGTATGATGTAATGCATTTTAGAATAAAAAGCAAAACGCAAGGATAAATCAGTTTCTACTAATAGAATTTACTGAAATTTATCTTAGGATAACCCATTTTCTTTCGATACAGAAAACTATTGTAAACTGATATCTATGGCTTATCGAACATTTCGTCATAACGGCTTTATTTACATTCAAAATGTCATATGATTCAGAATGTAAGGTTTCTTTATTCCACGTTATGTAACACAACTTAAAAACTTCCTTTAGTGTTACTGAAGATCATTATTAAAGTTGCGAAATATTTTAAATATTCTATATAAAAACGCTTCCTAATAAAAGAAGACCTTTTGTATATAAATAGGTTGTTGTCGATTATCTTCGAAGCGGTTACAGATAACGAAGAGAAACTCATGACATAAGTACTTAGCAAGGTCATTATTTAGATAAAGAAAAAAAAATTGGCTCCTGCTGAAGTACGCAAAATTCGAATTAAAAATAAATAAAAATACTGTTTTTATTCATAATTATATATAAAAATTATTTTATGAAACGTTTTCTATATTTTATGACACTGGGCTATAAACTATATCACCCAAATAATTCGCTTATTGCAGGGGAGAGTTGCCTATTGCGTACTGGTTACCTAAATCGTACCTGATATTATTTCGTTATATATAGCCTAGTCGGTATGTAACGAAATAGCTATCAGGTACGATTTAGGTGACCAGTACGCAATAGGCAAACTCTCCCCTATAACAATGCTACCACTATTATTTTATATTTGAGATAAAATAAATACTTGTGATATATATTTTTCATTATAGATATATATAATTTTTATTATAAAATATTTGTTAATAACTTAAAAGTATTTTCATGAAGTGCGTATCGTACAAATAACTTAGGAAACAATTTTCAACATATGCTAATTATTAAATACTTCTGCATGTTTAGCAGATTGCAAATCTATAAAGGAAAAGATTAAATATTGTATTCATTATTTAATTAAAATTCTGTAAAACGATAAAAAATTAATTAAATGTTTTTTTTTTTTCTTTCATTTCGAAACACGTTCTTAAATATTTGAATAATTAATAACGAAGATTTTTAAATATTTTTATATTAAAAAAAAACTATTGAATTTTTTTACTATAAAAATAGCGAAAGAATTTTTATTTATCAACCGATAGCAGTTCCTATAGATGAAGAAAAGATCTCCTACAAATCACAACTTGATACAATAAATCTGCTGCACACCCATACACCTAGAATAAAGCAGGATATGGAATAAAATCTCGAGAATACCAAATGTATCCCAAGGATATTATGGGATAGAAAGAGTTTAAATATAAAAGAAAATATATTGTAATCATATGCCTATATTTATCGAAGTAAATATAAATTTGATTGTTTATTATTATAACAGAAATATAAACTTTACCATTCATCATAGCACACTGAGCTAAGTAGCTAAAATTAGCAATTAGCTTTTCATTACTTGTTTATTTATCCAGTAACGGAGTGATACGGCTCGCTAGGTAGTAAATGCGAGGACCCCAAAATTTGAAGAGCGAATGATAGAAGTATTATATTAAATGTAATAAATTTACATAATTTTAACGAAAGAGATACGAATTATTATTTAAATCGCTAAATGATAAATTTCAAAACTTTCAAAACTTTAATATACTCTTCTTTCCTGAATAATTTTATTAGTAAGAATATCATTTAAAAATAAAATTCGATTAAATTTAAACATTTCTCATTGCGCGTAATTTAAATATGATTATTTTGTTTAATACACTTAATTATAAAACTATAGCGATTATTATTTACAGATGGCATAATGTGGAAATATATTTATGCTATATGCATGATATCGATAGTTTCCATAAATAAATAAAAATATTTTTTATCAAATTAATTAATGATGTAAAAAATCATATATGTTCTTTAACCATAGTAACTGTACCCGAAGAGTTCTTGTAATAGTTGTGAGATATACAATTTTTTGCCATTTCATCGTATTTATCTGATAAATTTTACGCATACAAGTTAATTATCTTTACAGTAATTTATCAAATTAGTGATTATATTATTTTTTAAGAGTTCTCTTTTTTGATATCATATAGCCTAATACTCTTAAATCAGTCATACAAATTTTATTAAACTCTACTTATAAAGTTTAATAAAATTTTTACTAAATAATAAATTTAATAAATTTAAATTTTATTATAATAAATTTACATAAATTGATTTTTATAGCATACCGATACATAGTAAAATTTATTTTTGCTATGTACCTATTAAATAAACAATTCATTGTGTTGGAAATTATTTAAGATAAAATATACCTCATATGGTAATAAAACTACTCTTTAAATTCTATAAAAATGCTAATAAATTAGGCTATAAACAATAGGAAAATATCTTAATTACTATAATAAATTAGGCAAAATGATACTAAAAAAAAATGTTTAATTCATTTAAACGTTTTTTAATTATCAAGGCTAAATTTTATTTCTTTTGTCAGATAATATCTTTAACAGTCAGTAATCGTTTAACAAAGAAAAAAAAAATCCATACAAAGCCGACAACATGTCGACCATAGATTCAGTATTCTAAACACGTGTTGCGATTGAGTAGAATGAAGAGTGGGAAAGCAGAGAAATGTGCACTGGAGACCGATCAAAGACGTGGTATTCTACCATTATCCACTTCCCATGTATCGGCAAAGCAAGTGATCCAATCGATCCGAACTTGTGAGCGACGAAAGATAGACTTCTGATTTTTCTTCCATCAACTCGCAAAACACGAATCGTACAATCATCAACACTTTTTCTAATGTTATAACTTTCGCTCAATAATGCAATTAAGTTAATAAAAGAGCTAATGCTATCGATTCGTTTATACCCACACTACATACGTATATATATATATATATATAGATATATTTAATATGAAAATAAAGTAGAGGAAACTGAATGAGTGTTAATTATCAAAGAGGAAGGAACCAGTTTGAATTATCTATCCGATGATGCTGGCGATAATAAAGTCATTAATTACCATGACGTCAAGTTATGTTCGGATATGCGGAAATGTCCGTCAAGTATGGATTAGATTAACCAAAGAGATTAGGACTTGATTATATGGATATTTAAATATTGCCAAATATAGTAAAATAATAAAAAAAATCAATTTTTTAAATTCATTTCTTTTAATATTTGAGTTATATTTTATTTTAAATCCTTTTTAATCCGAAATTCAGTTTTCTTTAACAATTTAAATATAAAAGACATGTTTTTAATCTCCTAATTTAAACGTATAGAATGCTTTAAATAAAAAAAAAAAAAACACAAAATACTAAAAATATAATCAAATTATTTATATTTTCGGTTAATTTTTTTATATTATTTTTTAAGTAATGTAATATAAAATTTATGACACGAAATAATAATTTTAAAATCGTACTTTTGATATTTTTGAAATTTCTTTCATAAATATAAAAAGGTTATTATTGGAAAAGGAAAAAAGTTATACTCGCGCATGAACAATTCTCAAATTAAAGGCAAGTTGCAAAAGCAGAGTGCGCATGGAGAAGCAAAGTCGTATTGCAAATTGGAAGTGATGCTGAGCTGTGATAAGAGAAGTAGAATTCCGACAAGCAGAAGGCTATACCTTACTCCATGTAATTTAGCCATCTTTGCGATACCCGCAGCAAACGAGAACAATGATTGATTGGACTGAGTCGCGTTGACGTATCTGATGGTTATGCGGATAACGGAGGCCACGTGTTTCGTCTTTTTTTTTTTTTCTTTATCGTTTATGCAATAACATCCTTCCTTGTTCTTTTGTTCATCAATATGGCAATGGATACATTTCCAGAGGCTAGATCTTCTTTAATAGCTCTTATTTTGGTGATGCGTTAATCACTTACTGTATGTTGGCTCCATTGGGATTTTTATAAAGATATGTTTGTAAGTTCACTTGCTTTTGGATTTCGTTCTATTTATGCATTTTTCTGTAGTTTTATATTTGCAGAATTCAATAATTTTATTTATTAATTTGATATTATTTCCAAAATTTATATATTCTCATCATTAATTTGAATTTATTTAGACAGTTCAAGTTTCATCGTTTTTTCATATCTGAATTTTTTTCCTTTTAAATAACTTTGTCTTATACAATTTTTCAATTTTTTAAAGTATTTCTTATGTTTTTATTATTTTTTATTTCAACATTTTTCTTCTGTTAGATCCGTTTCTATATTTTAATAGTTTCTATCTTTGCAGTTTGTTTTTCCTTTCATTTTTCCTCTTTAGTTCTGATATATTTTTTCCTCTATAGCATTTCTTCTTTTTATATTTTCTTTTTATTTAAGCAGAAGTAAAACTATTTTTTATTTTCTTTAAAATAGATAATATATATTCAGTCCACATCCATAAAATTATTAAATTATAACAAGCCAAAGCATACTAAGTATACGATTCTCATCCTTGACCTAAAATCGCTTTAAGTTTTCTAATAAGATGACATCGATGATGTAAATTTTTTTGTTTCAACTCAAAATCTTTTTAAATCTTAAATATAATCTGGATTAATGTAAATTTTAATAAAAAAGAATAGAGAAGTAAACAGAGAGATTAGTCATTGAACTGTAAAAATTCAAATTTTTGTAGGATATCGATTCGCGTATCTCCTCATATATAAATTCAAATTATTTATCATCCAAAGGGAGAAGCAATAAACAAGAAAATAACTTATTCTCCGCCCTACTTAATTACTCGAATATAAAATCAGATCCTTATCAACTCTCTCGCAATCTTTAATTTTAATTTATTTAGGTGCTATCAATGTAAGAAGGTCGCCAGTAAGGCGCCACTATTTGCATTAGAGACACAACAGAGCTCTTTGAACTCTGTAGGTTATACAGATTAGAGAGGGGGCTCGGAATGCATTCCGATTTTCTCAGATAAACATCACTTTAAGGCAAAGTTCGATTTAATTTTTTTTTTTTATTTGTGTTTTCTAAATAGTTTTTAAATTATCAATCACCCATCAAACTATTACTGTGAGGCGAGGATCCTCCTCCATTCCACAAAACCTGTTCTCCTCGGTGATTGAAAGAATGCAGAAAGTTTCATGAAGCGAATTCTGTAACATCTTCAAGGACATATCGCTTTACAGCACATCGACGTAACGATCATTGGAATTTTCTATATTCAGCTGTCTTCACATGACCTGTAATGCGTTTCATGTAGATTTTTCTTCGTCATATGTTTTCCGAATCAGACACTAATCACAATATGGATATAAATTTTCACATAATATCTATAAATCTAACTTTTAAACTAATTATGAAAATTCCATAATGATCATCATTATCCTGTTTATAAGTAATAATATTTCTTCCACTTCTCATCTCACTCATCTCATTTTCTTATATTTATCATTTAAAAGTTTTGTTTCCAATGAAATTATAATTAATTAATGATTATTGCAATTTTATTTAATTTATAACAACAAAAATGTAAATAAGCATAAATATCATTTCTAAATTCAGTCCGCTTAATCCTTAAACGAATTTTTGAAGTCCAAAAATTATAAAAAAATTTCTCTATTTCTAGTTATCATTTAAATTCAGAATCCTAACAAGATTATTTCGAAAGATATACAGCAATTCAATTGAATGACACTGAAAGGAGCAAACAGCAATGAAAAATTTATAATAAACATAAATTTTTATTCTAAATAGCGTCAAAATTTAAATCTCCTTACGCGAAAAATATTTTATTTGTAGCATAGTATCGTTTAGCGCCATGTTGCGCTACCTACATTCCAGGAGTTCTAGCAGTTTTTTTTAAGTTGAATTACAATTTTTCTTATGAATTATATGTAGAAGTTTTACATGTAATATTGATTTTCTAATATTTTCTTAGTTTAATTAATTTCGTTTAAGAACGTGTTGTTGAGCGTATAATAAAATAAAAAAAATGAATGCCGTTTTTTATGCATTGAACAATTTTGAAGAGGTTTTTTTTCGGAATGCTTTTTATTTTATACAAATTAACAGAAAAGAAATTAAAAAAATGAAGTATTTACAATCACATAATGAATCTCCAAACTTACTTATGAAAATTTAGTTCTGAGCATCGATGAATTCAGTTAACATGAAGATGTTCAAGTACTAACTGTTCAGTATAATGTGGCTTTTTTCATGTATTATTATTGATTAAACGGAAAGGGTATAAACATAAAAATGATAAATAATGGTGATGACATTCATTTTCATTTTATCAGCATAATTTATAATAATCACCATTATAGATATAACAATTGAGAATATGCCTTTAAGTAGAATGTATGAACAGTGGAAACATGGCGATCGTGAATAGAAACAGATAACGTTAAACACTTAAGAATAAAATAATTAACAAGCTTAGAACTAAACGGAATATTCCTATATCATGCACGTGTAGTGGTAAAATATTTTAACTACTAAATTCTAGTAAAACGATATCCATCAGGTATCGATTCGCTTTATGATTTTTATTCGCTTTTGTCCTAGATTCTGTACGTCACTGCGCATCTAGAACTGAGCACGTACGACACCCAGACATTTCCGGTGCCTGAAGTGGGCAGGACTTCTCCCTAAGTAAACAAGCAAAGAAGAAAAACTTGTTCCAACTTATTTGGTACCAATCGAGGGTTAAGCGAAGCGAAATACCACTTATATATATTTTTATTTTCCTTTACCTATTCATAAATTATGAGAAAATTAACATTAAAATAATTTAAATTTCGGGATTTTAAACCGAAATTATATTACTATCATTATCAGATTATCCGAATTTCGGCCGCATTAATAATTTTAGTGACGTTCTGTCGAGTTAAGAAAGATATCTTTTGCTGGTATTTAATGAATTTAATAAAGTTCCTACTGAATTTATCATTATTTTCAGTGTTTAATATTCGAATTGTGTAGATTTAATTGAGAAGGAGAGGAAAAATGCGTGTTGGGAAATATGAATGGATTTCATTTCGACTGTCGTGATTAATTCACTCAAGATTACTCTCAAAAATCATGTCTGGTTCCTATTATCTATTTTAATTTTGGATACATTTACCATATTTATCTTTTCTTTTTTGATATATCACTAAATATGCATCACCATCCGATTATATTCAAACCTTTCATAGTCATACACCAAAAATAAAATTCTAAATTGGTATCTCGGTAAAACAACTTTAATTCGATTCATAAAGATGATTTATACTATTAAAATAAACATTTAACTGTTTAAATAAATCTTATGTAATGTTTCAGGAAACAGTAAAACTCTTTGATAGGATATGGAATATTATGTCTTAACTTATCAAATTTATCGAAAGATATTATTTTGGAAGTAGAATTTTATCGAAATGTCAACTTTTTATGCATAAAAATTTCAGAATATATGGCATTCTAGAAAAATGCTGATATATTTCTGTATTATCAGCATTTTTGTTTTCTGATTTACAGAATTATTTTATATTATTAAGCGATTCAAAGGAATCTGCAGTCAATAAAGAATCGATCCTATATAGTATATCATGCATTTTTAATAATAATTATAATATTATAATTAAAGAGTTCGAAAAAATTTGCTTAATAATCTAGTAATCATCAATTCGTGTGCGGTTCAACCCACGCAATTTTTAATTTTGAATTAAATTCGTTTAATGAAAGAAAGTTAAATTTCATGACATACTTGAAGAAAACAAAGTACAAGCCTACGATCAAAGCAAAATCGTGATGTGAAACTGTTTTGGTTAACAATCTCGAATCTATGTGCGTGGGACGAACCGAGACAGGAAAATGATCAACTAATGACAACACTAGGGACTACAGACTTCGTAATTTGTATGCCAAATGAGCTGAAGAATGACTGCATTTCTATATCACAAGAGGATTGTCTTAAATCATTCTAATAATGATAACATATTTGGTTAAATAACAAATTCTCAAAAGGAAATATAACTTATGTTAAATAATTTAATCAGTTTTTTTTAAAATTTAGTTGATAATATAAAACAGAAACATTTGTTAATAATTTTTTAAATAGGAACAGCAAAAAAACATAATAGTTGATAATGCCTTCTATAAAGAATTATCATTAAGATGATTCACTGAATAAAAAGTATTTCTTTTGATAAAATAAATCACTCAGGGGAAAAATGAAGATAAATTAAATACCTAAACGATTTTTAAATGTACAAAAAATAAAATTAATAAGAAGAATTACACCTTTAAAAATAATTAAGATAAAATATCTGATGCATGGATAAGTAATTTATTTTTACCAATTATTTTTTTTTTTTTTTTGGAGGGGGAACTTTAATTTTATTAATTTAAATTTACTTCTCTAGTATTCGAAAAATTACAATTAATAAAAACAATTGCCAAATATTATTAGATTGCAATGTCGAACATTGTAACGATAAAAATTATTCTCAATTTTCTAGGGGGAAAAAAAAATCCCAACTAAATTTTAAGAAATAAAAAGTACACTTACTAGCAATTAATTCAATTTAATCGAAAAATTATAATTTATGATCATCATAAACCATCTGGACTTTGATTCTTGAAAATTTGCATATTTGGTAAAAAGCAATTTGAGCGAGAAAAAATTTTTCTGCAAAAGTTTAAATAAATTTTTCTGCTGATATAATTTCATTCTTAATTTGTTGGAAGAAATCCGTATTCTTCCATTAATTATGCTTTTACTGCTTCTAGCAAACCTTACGTATGAAATCAAACAATCAAAGTAGGGCAACATCCTTTTGTTAGTCTTCTGATTTGCTTGAAAATTCAAATTAAAAAAAAAAAAAACTTATTCGAATTAAATTCAACAACAAGTGTCACTTTTATTTAATTAAGTAATTGTTTTAAATTATTATATTTGCTAATTGCAATTATCAACGTAGCAATGATAAACAATTATTAACAAATTTACAAAATTTGAAAATTACAATTTAAATAATCAGATAGCCATCGTACTCTATTAAAATCAAGATAATCGAATAATATTCAAAGAGCTAATAAGTATGAGACTTATTATTCAGTCTGCTTTATTTTTTCGAATTAAAAAAAAAAAAACACGTTTTTATTTATTTTTTCCAAAGATAAATTTCACTATAACTGTAAACACATTAAATATTTGACGCGATTATATAAAATGAGAGGAGTCTAATCCAGAAGAAAGATTGGTATCAAGTAACGCATAAGAAATGATTGATGAAGAGTATGACATATAGCATTTTAAAATAAACTTGACACGTTATATTAGAAATGATTAAGATTGCATTCTTTTCCTGATGAAAAAAAAGAAAAAAAAAACATAATATAAATGCATTAATACATTTATGCCTCTTGTAAAATTGTATAACAAACTACCAAATGATGGATTCTTTAAAACTTAAATCTCCGATGTAAAATTACTTTTTATTTTTTGTATAAAGTATCAGAATTTAAACTTTCACTACTTTAATAACAATCTATTATATTGATAATGGAATTATAATAATGATAATTAAAAAATTATAGAATTCTTCTATTATGTTTTTCATGTAGAAGATTAAATAGAAAAATAGTTAAATAAGAATCAAGTTTATCAATTTCTTGATGATATTTATATTAGATGGATATCATTTCAATATTCTTTTGTGGTATTTTATATTTATTGAATATTTTTGTGTACAATTTTTATTAGATTTTGGCAAATAAATTTATCGATATTAATGTAATCCAATATTTTCATGTTAATATATCTCATGCCAATGTCAGAACGTAATGACTTTTATTACACTGTAAGCGCTACAGTTTAATTTCGCCAATACACTGTGCAAGTAATCCTTACCGAGCTAATTTTGTCACATACAACAGTTGTGTCGTGGTTTACTCTTCACACTAACTTTTATATATATTTGACATCGACTAATTTTAAAATTTAGTTAATCCTGTTTATGTAATATAGACTAACTTCATAAGCATTGAATAAATAAAATAAAACTAGATCATTTTAGTGTGTGCCACGTTTTAACCTGATTTTAATTCGATGATAATTCATTTTTATATCTCAGTAAAACATTATATCAATCATATTCTAACACAGTTTCATATTAAGTTTTCATAGCTTGTCCAGAACGTAATCTTGATATCAACACAAAATTTATTCACATAAATTGTTTCTATGTTAAAAGTATATACGAAAATCATAAATCCAGTGAATAAATTTCTGAAATCGTAAACAAAAAATTGAAATAATATAATAAATATGATATTTTTAATGAATCGTAAAATATTGTAGGATTTAAAATTAATTTTTAGGATATTTCTGAAATCTATATTAGAAAACCTAGAAAATTTTTCGAAGAAAAGACTGATTGTCACTACTCAGGTAGCAAAAAGACGAGATATAAGTAAGGATCGATTCTGTTTTGAAAGAACTGCCATTAGCGAATGGCAAAGGAAATGGACTTCTATCTACTCAATACTTTTTCTTTTCCGTCTTTTCAAAACTCCGGATGTTTTCTCAGAGAAAAGCAAAGTTTCAGAATATTTTAAAAACAAATTAAATGCTGTTCTCTATTAAAAAAATTATAAAATTTAATTAATTAATTAGGAAAAAAATGATATAAATTCAATAAAATATCTAACATATTTAAAGCATTATTAACGAAAACATATAACTTGTGAATTTGTATAAAATTCGATTATTTGTTATTAAAAAAATTTTATTTCGAAAACAGTTAAAGTCTTGAAATATTTTCACAAACTATTTTCAAAAATAAAGATAGAAGAGTTTTTTTTATTCTGAAAACTCAAATTAAAAATAGGATAAAACTCAAACTTTTAATATTGTTAAAATAGTTTCAAGAAAGTTTTCGGAAAGTTCTTGAAAGAATCATTAGTCTCCATCAATCAGATGACTAACAGGTATCTCGTAAACACTGATCACGTTGCTTTGATACCAAAATCTGATATACACTGGACTATTGATATTTTTTTCAATACAGTATTTATAATGACCGGATACAAATCTATGTGGACTTTCAAGTATTATATCTCATCTTTGTAAACAAGTGGAAAATATTGAACCATTCAGTTGAACTTTGATATTTAACAATACTGTTTAATATTGTAGAGTTCTGTAACAATAAATGTCTATTGATGACAAACTAATAAGAAAAATCTAATTATAATTCGTAGACAAAGTCAGATAATTGTTTTACTTGTAAGATAAAAGGTCAGTAAAATAACTCATAAGATGAAATTAAAAGCTATAAAATTTTTTTTCTTTCTATTTTTATTTTCCTTGATTCCATAATAATGTTCAGAACTATCAAAATCAATCATTATAGTAACCAGAAAAATAACTGATAAATTTTATATGAATAGAAACTTTTAATAAAATAATATTACCAATTAGATTATTATATAAGATTATGTTGTGAATGTTATATATAATCTTATGTTATTATTCTTTAAAATTAAATGTCTCGTTTTAAATATTACCACAATGAAACTTTTAATTGCATATATATTTTTTTCACATAATTCTTTAAAATATCATTCATGGAATGATCAAATTTGTAAAAGTAGTGAAATATTGAAAGTATTAAGACTGGTCAATCCATCGAAAAAATTCAATTCTGGAATTTAACCAAGCAATAAGCTACATTTTCATTTTTTTTTTAGTAATATCTATCGTTCTCATAAAAATATAAGAACACATTTCCTCTTAGCAGAATCGAATTTACAAGTTTAAATATCTTTATTCAACAACAGCATCTATTTTCTTTTCTATAGACTTTAAACGAATGTCAATCAATGAGAGGAGAAAAGAAAGATTCGATTTTAACCGAAGATCAAATCCAGATATTTCTGGCAGTGAGCCGAAGACAAGCATCAAGTTCAATTACTATTGTAGAACAAAGATCGAAAACTAGATAGTCTTTGAATAAGATGACTAGCGATTATTCTGGACCTGCAAAATTCTTCTAGGCAAAGATTTATGGATGGCCAATATTAGACTGTTAAAAGCTTGAAGCTACAATTTTCTGAATCAGAAATAATGTTACTCTCCATTATTAAATATCCTAAGTCATCTATAAATAACATTATAAATAGTGTTGTAAGAAATTCAATCAAGAAACACGACGTCTAAAACGAAATTATATTATTTTGCACTCCGTTTAATGTTATCCTCTTGTTTCGTATTCAAAACATTATTTTCTTCTTCAAAACTCTAGTTTTCACTATCAAAATTGTAATATAATTTATTTGATGGATAACGAAAATGTTAATTTTATAAATTATTTATTAACATACTTATTAATATGCCTTCCGATGAAAATTCTCTATTTTATAACTATGAGCGTAAGAATAATATTTCTCTTATTCTATCTAGATTATTTATTATGAATATATTCTTTGATTATATTCATAATAAATATATTTTGATTAGATTATGTCATTGTTCTTGAACTTATAAAGATAATTCTGTTGACTTCTGGCAATTTAAAATTAATCATGAATGCTTAAAACATTCATGAGTATAATCTATGAGTAGCCTTTAATGATTATTCCAATGAGATTTCATTCAGAATTTTTATATAAGACATCAAAAGCATATTGCTAAGTCAAACTCTCTTGCAAAATGCACTCGAAAAATCAAATGACCTCTCGATATCATTAGAAAATTCGAAGAGAATCTTCTCACACACTTGTATTTTATTCTTTATTTGGATAGAGAAACGCTACAAACCAGAATTTTCAAATACTAATTCTTGAATTGAAGTAGAATTTTCTGTAAAAATACAGTACATATAAAAATATGTATTGAACTACCGAACTCTCGAATATTTCTTTTCTGTCTCTTTCATCCTTTGGAAAGAGTTTATTTTAGGAATAGCCTAACTTTTTCAAACTGATCGCTAAGAGAAGAGCTCTTGAACGTTATTTTTTCCATGATGTTAGAGGTCATTCACTTTTTATTCTAAGATTAGTTTATATATCAATTCCTGCTGACTTCTAAAATTCAGGGACACATTACTACAATGGATCTGACAACCAGTGATTTATTAACTTTGATAAACTATATCATGGTTCATAATAAATTACAGTATATTCAACTGTGATTTTCCTTGAGAGACTTCGGATGTAGGGCTTAATTTGTTACAATAAGTAATAATCCCTTTCACTATTATCCAGCGCTAACATAATTTATTGTGCGTTTAAATGTAGCATAAAACTTTAAAATTAACTTAAAACTTCATCTGCTAAATCATATTGAATAAGTACCTTTTATGCTTTTATAATTATATCTATTATATTTAATAAAATAAGCAATAACAAATAAAAATAATAATTATATGAAATTATTGATGATGTCTCTGATTTATACTAAATAGTAAATAATGATATTTTTATTTAAACCGGAAATAAATTCATTATTTATTTTGGACTAAAGCCCATATAAATTGTGAATTTTTTAAACCGCACTTTCTATTCATTGAACACTTAAGTACCAACATAATAGGAAGAATAAAATGAGGTCCATTACCGGGAGAGGATTTTATAGAATTTGCGTTCAAATAGATTGTGTTTTTTTGTTTATTTATATTCAATCCGAAACGTTAAGAAAACCATTCTTGCGCTTTACAAGAGAAGCAGATTCTATAGAGAGACAGTAAAAAACACATGCAGAGTTTCGCTTTATTCAAATGCTCAATTCGAACGAATATTAAATTTGAATTTTTTTCTAATAAATAATTATTTTTGAACTATTTTTAAATAAATATAATAATTTTTTTATTCGCATAAAAGAACAGCTTAACAATTATATTTTACATGAAAACAAGTTCGATTTTGTTTTTATAAAAATAAATTTTATTTTCCAATGAGACTTAAATTTTCCTTCGTTTTTTTTTTATAGTCAAAAACAAAATTTTCCAATGTAATTGTTGATTACGTTTGAAATTTAAATTAATTAAATATTCAAAGATTATTTTTTAATACAGTATAAATTTTTATTAAATTTGCTTCTTATTTTTTTTAATTATAAATAGAAATTCGTTTGATATTTCTAAAAACTTTTATTAAAAAAAATCAAAATATCTTTTATTATTTTCATTAATTGAACATATTTTCTGGACTGTTTTTAATGCTCTCGATAGTTTATTCCTTCTGCTTTATTTCTGGAGAACCTTGATCCTTTCTTAAAACGAAAAGGGATACCTTTTCGAAATCCTTGTAAATAGCTATTCCTGCTCCTAGCTATGAGAGATCTACTCATCAATCTCTGAATCAATAGTTTATATAGTTCCTAAAATATGAGATTTCTTTTGGATTTTTCTTTGGATTGAGAAGGATATAGATCAACCAGTATATCTCAACTTAATGAAAGTAGATTATTGGGAATTAATCGTATATTTACAGTTTTATTTACCGATATCAGTTTAATTAAAAAAAAAACAAATAATCTACAAAATAATTTATTAATTATAATTACAATTTTTTTTGGCAATTTAGAAAATTTTTAACTTAATTTTTATTATTAAATCTCAAATATTATAACAAAACCCATATTGCCAGAGTATTTATTCAATTATAGAAAACATAAAAACATAAAATGGTATTTCATAGTGTTAAATAACTTCAAGCAAATATTGAAAGCTAAATTAGTTTCTAAATATGGTAAAAAAATAAAATTGTTATTTATATGATATATAGCGCCTGAATAACGGTTTCTAAGTTCAACTTTTCATTCATGATAGACCTAATTTATATTTTAATATATTAAAAGCCATACAGATTGATAGTTCTATGATAATAGATTGTTATTAAATGGATTTTGTTTCTAACTGGAAAAAAAAAATTAAAAAAAAGGAAAACCAAAAAAATTCACTATAAATTTTCAGCCGAACGTTCTAGTCTCTCATGTTTAATCCTTACAGTCCAGCTGTATGAATTTTTATAATTAATTTAATATTAATTGTAAACATTCACATACAGTTAATAAAATGTAATAAATATTTAAAATAAATATTTTAAATCAACAAAATTTGATTTTAATTTAAATATACTGCATTATGCATATCATAGAACCAATTTTAAAGTCTAGTTTTAAAATATATAATAGATATACTTTTCAAAAATTAATTATAATAAATTTTATATATAATAAAGAAAAGAAATAAATTTATTAATATAGAATCTGTAAATGGAGTGGATTAAATGGAACTTAAGTGAGAAGTAGAGAAAAATATATTGACACAATGTAACAGCTATAATATAGAAAGGAAAACAGAGAAAGCACAATATTGGATAAGATCAAATAATAAATTGATATCAAAAAATAAAAATAAAATATGATCAAACGATGAAAGAATAAATAATATACTCTATAAAATAGAATTTAAAAGAAATCAAATACAGATGATAAAAAAGAATGCTTGAAAATAAGTAGCCTATTAATAAAATATTATATAAGCAGGAAACTATCTAACATAAACATAATTAAAAATTAACAATTAAAATATAACGAAATCTCTTACAGTTTACCAGGACAATAGAAAATTATCAGACAATAGAGAGATGTAAGTCTAGTAGTGAATGGTTTCTCAATGATTTGAGGGCAATAGAATAGGTTGTTAATTGGAGGGGTGCAGACGTATTCTCCTGCCATCTGTCACTCTTAGTCAATAGAAGCAAAATATAATTTACTCCTCTTCAGACGAAAAGGGGTGAGAACTGGTAGTTTTATTATTATTTTTTTTTTTATAAATCTGATTCATTGTCAGGCCAGTAGAACACAGGCAATTGCTAGTTCCACTTTTTTTTTTCTTCCTGTATTGCTTCAGCAAATTAAATGAGTGAAGTTGATAAAATCGCCCTCAGATTTATTTGATTGATTCGCCGATCACGGCTTCAGATTGGTTTGCGCTGATTAAATTCCAAATTCTCATTTATATGAATCATCATCTATAAATTATTTATTCATTACTTTAAATGGAATATAATTAAGAAATCACGTATTTTTTTAAAAGATTTTTGATCCTTCTCTCTTTAATTAATATATTATAATATTTTGAAGATAAATATTTTTCAACATTTAAAAAACAAAAGTTCGAGCAAAGCATGTAGATTATAAGCACATATTCCTTCATTATTATACATTCAACATGTGGATTACACGTTGAATATATAATAATGAAGGAATATGGAAACTGATTCTGTTCTAGTTTAGATTTATTTTAGGCTGGTGCTATCCATATTTCCTCTTCGTCAAAAGGAACTTCGGGAAGAAAGATACTAATGCTAAAATTAGTATAGACTCTATTTAGAAAATTTTATTTATAATCAATTTCATATATAGTGCTTATCATCTGCACATCTGCAGCCTAATGCCAGAATTCGATATTTATAATAAAACTTGCATTCATTCTAGCATTAGTGCTTTTCTTCGTAGAAGTTCCTATTGAAAAAGATGGAAAACAATGATTTCTGCAACAAATTAAATCGAAACTTTATATACGTTTGAAAATTTCTTTTATTAATATTTAATAATATTTAAATTCATTTGATATTGTCCTCTATAATTAAAAAACTACAAGAGTTATTAAGCCATTCTTATTTACATTTCCATGCATGGTTAGATCAGCATGCTATACCATATAAAAATTGTGAATATCGTTTAATTATATTAAATAATGAGTTTGCAGTTAACAATCGATAATAATCTTTAAAAAATTGCAAAATAATGCAAAAGAGTGATTTATATAAAAGCCATTAAAAGAATAATCGTGTGCATGATTGAGTCTCACGTGTATAAATCCTTACCTTTGTATTCGAATCGATAAAAGTTCGGGATCCTTCGGGAGAATCTAAAAATCAATAAAATCGCATTCTTAATGCTTATCTTAAATTTTATCGAATTTCATTTTGAAAGTTATGAAGTAATTATAAATTAAATATTTAAAAATAGCCATATAAGAATGATTTTTACTATCGACCATCACAGGTTTGAGAAAAGTGGAGAAAACATCTGTTTTAACTTCGAAAACCGATGACGAAATCACTCATCTTCTTATTTTCACTAAAAGGTTTACGCTCAACTTAGATTGATTGTATGTCAATTCGCTTTAGTTTAAGCTTTTCCTTACCTTGGCGAATAAAGGGGAAAAAAAAGAAGTGGACAAGGTTCGGCTTTCCTGCTTGTCATCTCTGCACTGTTGGGAAACGTGCCAGAAAGTACCATTAGTTACAATTACGGTGATTGTTGTGTAAAAATAACCTAATAACGTGCTAAAGTATCACAGAAATTATCATAAACTTATACCATTAAACTTTGTAACATATCCATGAAACTTTAACCTCTTTAAAAAGAATGAACCATATTTTCTGAAATGAATTGTTTCATATTATTGCTGATAAGATTATACCTTCGGCAGAATATTTTGATTTTATAACGTAATTCTTTCAATACTGCTAAAAATTTTTATAAATTAAAAAAATATATATGTAATATTAATTATAAGATTTAATAATTAGAAGTTTAATTAGATAGACTACAGTACAAGATTAGTAATAAATTATTATTTAATTTATAAATAATATTTTTCAATTTACGAATTTTTAAATTGTAATATCATAAAGTGTAATATGATCCGTATTATTGTTTAGTTCAGGTACAAAAAAAAAGAGAAAATTCTATTATTAATTCGCTTCTTACCTTTGCTTTAGAATCATCATAGATTTATCCATAAGGGAGTGCCTTAGCAATTTTCAATTAACTCAGCTACAAATTTCAAATATTCGGAATAACTAGTTTAAAACGTTTATATTTTCTGTTAATATATTGATGAGAGTGAATATATATTTTTACATTATTTATATTTTGAATTTTATAAATATTTGAAATGCACATTTTTTTGTAGTACAGCAGCTTGTTAATATAAAAATTTAGGCATTTATCGAGTTAAAAAATTAAATAAAATTTTGATATTTTATATCAGAATATTTGTAATTTATAAATTACTAGAATAGAATGTTCCAATTTGAAATGTATTCACGGCATCAATTTATCATCAGCATTATTAGTGTCGACCGCGATCGAAATTTCGTTATTACCACTCTCCACTATTACTGATCTTTTTCTGGTTCAAATATTCCATAAGGAAATCAGTAATTTTTCGCTTGACTCAACCCAAAACTGATCGAAGAATAACAGTGAAGAAGAGACAATGACATGAATTATTTTAACACATAAAGAGAATAGCGAAAAATTCTATTATTTAACTAGAAATAAATATTTTATTAGAGAAAATTTTTATATACTTATCGGATATCATTTTCTCTTATCTAATTATTTAGAGTGTGTTATTTGTTTGTTTATATCGACGACATTGGCTGTTAATATTTATTTATAAAATTATTGTACGACTAGAAGATAAATAGAAAGTTATAATTAATCGGTAAAGTTCATAAGTAAGAGAATAAATATTTCAAATATAATTGAGTGTATGATATTTACAGAAATAATATTCTTTCTTTCAGTTCTTATTTGATTTAAATTTTAACCGTTTACGTTTTAATTTAACAAATACTTTTAATTTTTAATAAACATAGAAACTTTATAATGTATATAAAAAAAAAAAAATGCTACAATTGAGAAAGCAATCAAATTTTTTTTTATTAATTAAAATAAATTCATTTTAAAAGAAAGGAAAAAATTGTTTAAAATTTTAAACGCTACTTTACCAATAAAAAAGTTTAGCAGATATTGCTTATTACGGATTTATCAAAATAATGATAAAAGTTTCTATGAAGAAGAAATGTGGAAGATGAGTACAAGAATAGAAGTTTTAAAAGACAAAGACAATTTTGTTTTCAAACGATATCTTCTCCTTGATATAGAAATTCCTCTCTATTGGTAGTTTCTAGCCGGAAGTTGTCCGGATAGAAAGTAGGATGCCGCCATCAACTTCCGTTCTGGATTGTGACACAACAAAATGGACAGAATGATGGAAGATGACGTCTTCAGAAGAAGACATTTCTGTTCTATTGTGTGATACATACTTATAGGTTTCGATTCCAGATAATATTGTTATGTTGGCTTGATACTTACAATGGATCTTTTTTTTTTTAAATGCAAAGTTCTATTATCCGAGTTTTTCGGTAGTATTAAAACTTTAAATTACAGATTAAAGATTAAAAACCCATTTATTTTCTTTGATAATGTGATTTAAACTCTTTTTAATAAATTAAAAAAAAACACTTGCGATATCAAGGCTAACATATAAATATGTATATTCATAATGAATAGAAAAAATAAAATAATCAAGTCACATGCATTAAAAGAGCATAATGCCAATAAAATAATAATCTGATATATTAATTAGATAATTTTAATCATTTTTAAATGAAATTTTATGATTCTAAATTGGTCAAGGATGTAGTTTAATGTTATGGTTCAATTAGAGGTCAAAGACGTTGGGTGAAAATGCATTCAATCATTACAATGTATATACAGCACGAATAGGCGCTAGAAACAAATAGCAACATTTTACATTTTTTTTAAACAATGAACCATAGAAAATAGATTCCATTTAAAAAATACATTATATAAAATAAATTAAATTCATTAAGTAAGTAGGTTTAGTTTATATTCCATAAATGTTCGAAACCAATTATAAGTAAAAAGCTCCAAGAATCTTACAAAATGAATAAAGTTTTCAGAAATGAAATTATCCAGCTTCATTATATGTTATTTTAGGTTAATTTATCTTAATTTGATCGCCCTATTTTCTAAGTTTGATTGGATATGGGAAAACAAACTAATTGCACAACACAGCTAAATTTATCCAGCATAATTATCTCTTATTTTGTATCATTAACAACATTATTGTAACTTAAAAGTTGCGAAATTAATTACTTCGAGAATCTTTCAGAATTATAAATCTATTCGAAAACAATGTCAAGGATATATAAAAATGTCCTAGTTAAAATAAATGTTATAAAAATGAGGCCTTTTGATGTTGTAAATGGATCACATAGAATACAAAAATATTTTCAGATGCTATTAAATATTTATTATTATTTTTCTCTAGTATTAAATTTTTTAAGAAAACAGCATCCTTTCTTGAAAATCAATCAGAAAACATTTATACTAATTTTTTTTTATATATTTTATTATTTTTTAAGACTGGTTAAAGTATTTTCGAGTGATGCATAAAAACTACGTTAATCTTCAATATCTTAAAGAAAATTTTAACTAAATGAACATATAAATAAAAATATCAGAATTCGTGGCTGAATGAAAAACAAAATGAAAAAGTCTAAATAATTCGAAAGATAAAAAAATATATAATAATAATAATAATAATAATAATAATAATAATAACGCTTTCTAGAATCAATAATTGTAAAGAACTTGTTTGTTTTTTTAGGAATAGATTTTTGCAATTTAAAATCTTTTAAAGCATAACATAAAACTGTTTGGCAATATTTGCACACATGGTTATTATATATTTAAAAAAATTAGTTTAAAATTATCGATCCTAAATATCGTCTCAAAATCGTTTCTAGAGTTTAGGCGCTGTGATGTTTGAAAAATAAAAAAAAAAACAAAATCATCTACTGTATTTTAAAAGCATTTTAAGATAATTAACTTCAAATTAATTTTCATTAAAAGGAAGTATACTCAATTGCGATTACTTATATAAATATTTAAACAAAAATTTATTTTATTAACTAATTTCAATAATTAATATCCAGTATTCTTTATCTGTTGTAAAATTAATTAGGAATGTTCAATTTTTGTTTCTCATTTTTTATCCTCAAATAATCATTTTTTTTAATAAAAATATGCTTGTAGATTCTGTATTTTATTTTTATTTATAGTATATCAATATATACAAGAATCCTACATCGTTGCTATTTCCTAAAAGTTTTTATGAAATATTCATATCACGTCTTTATTAATTTATTAAATAAAACATTATAGAATTTAAAAACATATATTTTTAAATGTTTAATAACAACTTTGAAATTATGTGTTGTTTCGAGAAAATCGTTACTCTACCAGTCAACTTTCAATAGAAGTGTAAAGTATGCACAAAAAATCAATAATGTACTGGATTATAGAGTCACGATTTTCGACAGATTTGCTTCTGTTTGCAGTATCTTTGCCTTTGGACGTTTCAGTTCCATTGATTTAATACGAAAGAGCGTCCAGAGAGATATTTTTGCAAGGTAAAAGGTATTGTCAATGTATTCTGCTACTAAGTCAATGCCAGATTGTTCCTGCGATGATATTTTTTAAATGGCAGGCATCGTGCCAGACTTTTAAAAGGTTTATACACGATCTTAATATTGATTCCTTAAAATCAAAACAAAGCATATTCTTGTTTTTATTTTTTTTTATCAGAATATATATTATTTTATTTAGAAAAATTATAACTAAAACTTTAATGGTTTTTATTTTATTAACATTTTTCAATAGTAATAATAAAAACATTTTAGCTTATGTTTCTTTAAAGAAACATTAAAAGATTTTAACCAACTTTAGTAATTTATTTGGTTTAATAAATAAAATATATTTAATATGGAAACAAAAAAAGTGAAATAAAATATTGAAGCACTTAAAATTTAAAATAAACAACCGAGATAGAAGAACGGTACATGTGGTATTTTAAAATAAAATTGAATACACATATACATAAAAAAAAAGTAATATTAAATAAATAGTAAGTATTAATAGTAATTATCAGTTAGTGAAATCTTACAAATAGATTACTACAGAGAATCCTTAATTTTTATTTTTAATGCGAATAAAATAACAATTTTCATATATTTGACATTAATATTTAACTTCGAATATGATAAGGAGACATTAAAAAACAATTAGGCTATATTTTAAGAAAAATGATATGCATTGATTCTTAAAATATATTATCGTGTTCTTATGAATCGTAGAAAAAAATATTCAATATGAATCTTCAAATTATTTATCATTATCCCCCTGAAATTAATTGAATAGAATTCTCAAATTGCCATTCTGCAAATTCTGTTAAAAGAGTTTTAAGAAAGTTTAAACTCATTTTCTTTTTTTGACTTTCGCTGGAGTTCAGAGATTTTGTTGTTGTTGTTGTTCCCCAGTATTGCTAGCTAATCATTACACCAATTTAAAAAAATCGATAAAATTGAACTCTTATAATTAGGACAATGATGTATCATGTGACAACCTTACGCAATTATTTATAATTTATTATTTTACACGTATATGCGATATAATGCGACAACATAAACAGTTTTTTTTTTTTTTTAATTTAAAAACTCTCAAATTTAAATTCTTAAATTAGATACAAACAATAATTGTTAGTAATTATTATATAATAGTTGTTGACGAGCTTCTTTTGTTTCAAGGCTCTTGAGGATCAAGTATACTCAACTAGAAGAAAGAAAGAAAGAAAAAAAATAATTCTTCACAAGACGAATATACAGGTTTATCGCATCATGCTATTCTGCTTTCGACGATTGCATAGTTCTTACTGATCCAAAATGGCCGTTTTTGTCTCAAATATTCTATATCATGAACAGTTATATATATATTCCATTACTATTAAAATATTCGTGAATTTTAAAGAATAAAAATAGCACCCAAATGTAAATACAGTATCTCGAATTGGTAATGCATCGCTTAACTGAGAATCTATAAAATATAAAAAATCGAAATTTATATTATATGCATACAGTGTATTAAATAAAGAAAATACTTTAAATATCATTTTCACTTAAACGTATAAGATAATTATTTTAAATCGGTGGTAAGACTAACATTATTATTTTTATTTTCGTATGACCTTTATTTTTAATACGATTAAAAACATTTGCATAATTAATTTCATAAATAAAAATTATTTATCAAATAATTAATTTTTCCAGCTTTAAAAAATTAATAAGGAATTTTAATTATGATGAACTTATTAAATATGAAAAACTCAGTGAATTATTAATCTGCAGAATTATATCTGCATTTTAAATATATAAATAAATATTTAGCAACATTTATTAAAAGTAGAGATAAATATGATAAACTATTAATATAGCAACATTATATTTAATATGCTATAGTATTAAATTTATATACTATATTTAATATAGTATAGTAAATTTTCCTTTAATCTTTCTGCATAAATATCCATAATTTTGTATATAATAAAGTAGATAAAAAAATATTAAAATAAATTATCCTTGTGAAAACCTCATGCTATTTCATAGAATCACTAAATCATATGATACTTGCTAATTATAAACATGAAGCTTAAAAGAATCTCATAGAAAATTGCTCTGAAAAGCAATATGCCATTGAATGAATTGCATAAGTATAGGCAAAACCTTATGCAAATTGATATCAAATATGGTAAATTTTAATTACATTATTATAAATACTGAAAATAGAAATTAAATTTTTCCTATATACACTACATCTTTATATTGATGCAGCTTATCATAAGTGTCTGTAATCTTAATTATAATATTTTATTTCTAATGTAGATATGCATTAGCAGTTCTTTCTTACATACGATAATCTTATTTTTATGTATTCTTATTTTTTAAATAAGTTGCTAGAACTTTAAGCTATATCCAGGAACTATTCAGAATGTAAGTTGAAATATAAAGTTTATATATCTCCTGGAAAATTTTCATAACATGCATTCGCAGCATTCTAATGCTGTGAACACAAGATAATTACAATTAAAATTGAAATTCCATTACTTATACATTATAAAGCAAAATTACTCTAAATTATTTATGTTTTCATATTTCATCATATGGTAATAAATGTAAGAAGAATAAATTTTCCATCATACAAAAAATTTCATTACAATTTTATTTAAATTCTGCTAATCAAGCAGGATAATTAGAAAATATTTGCAGATATTATATTATATCTACTCGTTTGCTATTCTGATTTTCAAAATCTTACTTATATAAAATTTATAAATATTATTTAATTGATAAGTCTGGCGAATCTATCGCATTTATCTTACTCACGTTATACAGAAGTAATGATCTAATTCGTTTCAGAATAATGATCATTCAGCAAAAATCAACTGTATACCAATGTTTTAAATTCGGTTCAATATTTTAATATATACTTATAAAGCAAATTTAATCGATAACATGATGACTTTTATGAAAATTAATATTAATGTATATTGAAATTTTCTGATAATATCAGAAATTGTTGTTTAGCGATGTGTTTCGTTGATCTGTATAAACGAATATATGAACTTGTGAGGCCATATATAAAGATAAATTTTTGTCTTTCTGAAACTGTTTTATTCGTATGTTTAGGATTTAATGAAACCATATTGTATGCAGTGGTATAACTGATTTATTAAAGTACAAAATGAATACACGAATTTATTTACAATTTGTTTTGTTGTAATAAATAATATATTAAGAATATTATAAATGAAAGTTATTGCTATCAGAATAAATTGGATACATATATTAATCAAACACTGTATATTAACGAATATTTAAAAATTAAAAATAGTTTATAATATTTTAATTTATTGTAACATAAGATATACTGATATGCGAAATGCAGTTTCTGTTGCAATTATTAACAGATTATAAAAAAAAATTTAATGTAAATGCCTTATCTACGCTAAAGTAGAGAAAACAAGATAAAATTTTAATTTATAATACTCATCGAATCTTTTTTCGAAAAATAGTTAGCGAGAAATTTTTTCCAATTCCTAACAAACTGAATTAGATTTTATATATATATTTTTTTTTTTTAAATACAGAGAGAGTAATATTTTATATATTTTGTTTACAATTAAAAAAAATATTTGTTAAATAAATACATAAGGAAAATTAGTTGTTCCTAAAGAAAAATGATAAGTACTAAAGGAATGAATATCATACAATATTTTGAAAAACGAATGCGGCTTTTCGTCGTCAAAAATATTCGAAGTATCGCTTTCTTCTAAAGTTAGTTTTTCTGTATAGATGATAAACAGTAACGTTCAGACAAACTACAGGGGAATGCGTTGCGTGTGACATTGAAGAACTTGCTCGGTTTCGAGATGGCTTCCATTCCTGAAATATTTGCTATATTTCATCACAGAAGAAGATTTTTGTTGGTATCAAAAAATATCTAGGCGACATTAAAATTAGAAAAATTTATTTTTAAAAACAAATTCTAAAAGCTGACCCTTCAATTTGCTAAAAAGAAAATCATATAATTTCTCTAGCATCAATATTTTTGAAAAAAATATTTGGTTTAGATATATTTTATGTGAAATCCTTTCTATGCTTATGCTATTTATAGATCTACCATGATTAAATAGACTTATATATAGTAAACGAAATTATCTATAACTCAAATCGTTAATTATGATAAAAGTGTCATATTCAATAATAAAAATTACATAGAAAGTATCTTTAGCAAGAATAAATAAATAAATTCTCTATATTTAAACTGTCTAGAACTGAAAAAAATGTTTTTAAATTCTTAATTTAAAATATTATTTATTTAACGTAATTTATAGACGAGAGAGAGACAGATAGCTCTTATTTAAATTGGAAACATGGAAGAAAGATTTTCATTTAGAATAACAGAATTTATACAGATAATGGAATTGAAAGGATTCATTGGTTGATAAATTTTAATAACACGGTTTCGTAGCAAATATAACAATTTTATTTTTCTAATCAAATTTAACGAAAACTCAAAAAAATTTAACGATGGAAATTTTAATTCTTCCAATAGCTGGAAATTTTTATCAACAGTCAAAGATTTTGCTGAATCCATTTAGATAATTTCTTTGTTCAAATCATTAGTATGAATTATTGGATGGATAGTTCCCCGAACATTGAAAAAGTGGTATTGCAACTTCTTCAAATATTCTTGGAAAAGCTTAACATTTACTTACAAGTTAGACTCTCAATATAAAGTTTAATTAATCGTTAAAATTATATTGGCATTTATAGAAAATTTAATTTATTATTTCTATTAAATAGATTTTTGTATATAAATAAATTTATGTTATAAGATATATTTATTAATAAGCATTCAATAAAATGCCTGACACATAAAAAGTGCACTATTATTCACCCTCTTTTCACTCCCAAAAAGTCTTTTATACAAACTACTTTTGCATTAGAGTAAATTACATTCATTTTTCCATTCTTATGATGTTTTCTCTCCTCTTACTCACCAGAATCAATAAAGTTTAATTTCATGAAAATGATTCGAACAAATTCTATTTAATACTGTTCAAAGTTGAAGAAATAAGTTTTGATTTTATATTTTTAAGATAGTTTATCATACAGGCTTAACCTTTTCGTTGTCCTTTTTGAAGTTTCAGTTGCCACACCTTAATCCTGATAATGTGCCAATTTTTTCCTCGGTATTTGTTTTTTTAATGTGCGTGCTTTTAAATTTATAATCATCAAATCTAAATACACTGATTTATACAGTAATTTTTTTTATTTACTGTAAAGTCACGATCTCGATTTATTATATATATAAATTACTTTTTAAATATATACTGTAATGTGCTTTTAATATAATTATACTAAAAGCACGTACAATATATACTTAAAAAACAATTTTTAGTTTTATTTAATATGTTTAAGTAACTGAAACAATAAAAATCTTCTAATCTATAGCATAGTAATCTATTTACATTCATAGAGATTATATATCTAATTTATATTAAAATTTGGAGTATTCATTATTTGAACTTTTATAATAACGATATCTCGAATAAAAGCGAGAATTCTTTTTATTATTACTATTATTTTTTTATCTCTATGGCATTGTTGAGTGATTTTCAAAAAACCCATATTCTGATGCTATAATCTAAAAATAGTACAGATCGATTTAAGTTTTATGCCATCGAAAAGTCGTTGATTTATATATATATTTTATTTTTTTTAAGTAGAAATATATATAGAATTCAGTATATTGCTTTGCAGTAAATCATAAACTATTTAACTGAGTTCAATATATATATTCTTTTATTCCGTTATAGTTATATAAAATATATAAATCAATTCTGTCTAAATTCTAACTTATCAGTAATTATAACGTATTTTTTACGAGTTTTATCGATTGTTAACAACTCTCAAATTTAAAAATTGAAAAAGTTTAAATAATTTTCAATAATGATTACGATGGCGATAAAAGTAAATATCAAAGAAAAAAAAAACTTCAGAAAGTCGGCTAAGGAAGATAGGTTGTTTATTTTTACTTTTAATTAATTAGTAGATTATTTATTTATTTCCTAATTGTAAATTTAAATTTGTAATATTTATAGAAGAATATAAAAAATTAAAAAAAAAGCATCAAAGAAAATAAGTTATTTGTAAATTTCCAGACAATTCCAAATAAATTTAGATCAAGAAAATGCACTACTAACAAGTAAACTAGTTTATAACCACATCTAATAGAGTGAAGCCTTCTATAATATTCGCTACATAAACGTTTTTTTTTTTTCGTCTTTCTTACTTTTTACTGTATTAAAATTGGTTAAAATCCGATAAATAAATACGTTACTTTAAACATATTGATTTATTATGTCAATTAAATTTGAATTGTATGCTTTAGAGAGATCAATTGTTCACTTTCGAATTAAAATTAAAATAAAAAAACAATATTGATAAAATTCCTTGCAGTGAGACCTGTCAATCAATATTCCTTTAACAGAATACAGTAATTTATTTTATTTCTTTATTTTTAGATTAGAAAGTGATTTGTTCTATTTTTAGCAATTAGTATTATATAATAACAATAATAAAATTTAAACTGATCTCACGCAATCTACATTTCTAATAATGATTTACATTCTTTTTTTTATAAATTAAACTTTACCTTAGCCCATAATCTACTTCTATTTTCTTTTTATTTATTTTTTAAGGTTTAGTCCTATATATAAAATTTTTTTTCAAGTCTAAATACCGTAAGTATATTTGTTCAAAGGAAAAAAAAACATTTTAAAATGATTTATGCGTTCAATAAAATTTAATTAGTGTTTTAATCATGATAATAATGAAATATTTATAAATTTATTTGATTTAAAACTGATTTTTCTCCTTTAATTTTTAAATTATAAAATCTTTTATTGTGTTCACAATAAACCCCAAGATTAGTTATAAAGTCTGTTATATTCTTCTATTCAATGCATTTTCAATTCGATTTAATAATAGATTTGAAAAAAATAAAGTATTTTTTCTTGTACTTTGTACCGTAAAGTACAATAATATTAAATAAGAGAAAACCCGTTTGAAGGAAGGACTGATACATCGGAACCAGGTGCACATCTTGGAGCACCTGGCAGATGTGAGGCCCTGAGGGTGAGAGGGTGCAAACAATAATGGCTGATATGGTGGCGAACAGATAATATCTTACACATGTAGCACACTACAGAACTACATGTTTTGGGGATATAATTTCGACATTGTCAGCACAGAGATTTATATCTGAAAAGCATTGAATAATTTTTATTTAGGAATTATTCATTCGGATAATAAACAACTTCCTATTTACGTTAGAATCCAGACTTATATCAAAGTAGTATTATTACGACAATAGTTAAACCAATAATATCATAACATTTATTTTGTCCACATCAGTATTAATTTTTCAGATCTACATTCTTAATAACTATTAAAATTATTTTTAGGCAAACTATTAGACCAATAAGTTATAAAAAATCAGTTAAAAGCTATTATAATCTATTATAATAAATTATATTCAAGTTGATTATTCGTCGTGATTTTTAAGTTTTTTTTTTATTTTAATCTTTATTGTCAACGTTCTGAATCTGTTATATTCTTAGCAACATTGATTTCCTATTGATTAATATGCATATAAATTAAGTTTGTGCTAACTAAATTTAGATGCAAGTTAATCAAGTCAATATACTATATACCTAAATTTAGTTTTATAACGCTTAACTGCAGTAGATTTTGATGTTCTACATAAACTTACACTAAATTTGATTTATATGTTCTGAAATACGATCTCATAAAAAGTAAAAATTTTAAGTCTTCTATCAGAATTTAACTTTAATTTAAATTAATTAAAAAACATAATCATTATAGTTCACTGTCACTTCTGCAATAATTTTTAACGATTATGAAATGATTGCTCAATCATACCGTTGAGAAATATTTATGCAAAACTTCAATAATTACATTATTCTAATGAAATCCAAATATATATTGCATTTTTTTATTTTTTTTTGCAATATCTATTTAACATCTAAGTTATTATATACGGTCAATGATTTTAGATATTTATTAATAAGTTGTTTGCATTGTTTCTATGAGTATTTTAGGACGAATGTTTCTCTTGATAAAAAAATTAAATAGCCTACATATAATTTATATTATTATTGTAAACGTATACAAAATGTAATAATTTTTAAATGATTATGAAATGATTCAACAGCAAATGAAAATGTGCAAGTGAAGCAACAACAAGTAAAAATGTCAACGGATTATGGTTTAAAAATATATATTTTTTTAATATTATTTGTTAAACTAATAGTTTAGTTTAAACAGCACGATTATTAATTATTATAGTAGTATTTTTACGTGATCAATTATTCCTAAAGCGAAAAATTAATGTTACCTCTAAAATGAATAGATTAAATTATTTAACTTGATTATTGAATATTAAAATTTCTGGGACAGTTTCCAGAAAAATATACTACTGTAGTTATTTTCTATGAGTTTTGGAAGCTATAATAAAACTTTTCATGATTTTAATCTAAAAGAGAAATTATGATTATCAGAATTTTTTTTTTAATGTGAATTTTGATTTCTCGCCGAAATGTTATCAAAATTTTATAATTAAAGAATATTAAAAGTTTTATAAATATTTCGAATATAAAAAAATATGTATTAATAAAATTAATTACTATATTTATATTGTAATCATACTGATAAACGTTTAATGAACTTTAATGACCTGAATAGTTTAAATCAATTATAGTAGCAACAAAATCAGTTTTTTCCTTTATAACGTCTTAGAAATGTTCCCTTAATAACTGTTAAAGATAAATTTCAATACATGAATTACTTACAGAGATTATAAATTAAACGAAATGTATAACAAAGCAATAATATCTCAAATGGTCGGAGAAAAATAGCAGTAATAACTTAGCTCTTTCATAATTATTGTTTTTTTTCTTTAATTTAATTAGAAACATATCACTCAAATTTAAGATGTATAAAAATGAATAATTATTGTAAGAAGAGTTGATATTTTTATATGTATTTCGTACACTACTTTTCTATTCAATTCAGTCCATTATTTCATTCGATATCTTTGTTCCTTTGACAGCACATCAAGCAAACTGTTCCTGTCTAAACCAATCGGATGCCCTTTTCCTCAGACATCAATACCAAGACCCAGGACTTGATTACTAGAACTGTTGTAGAAGTCTAGTTGCAGACTAGGTCTGTAGCTATAGCAACCTAAGAGGCGACACATGGCATTTCTACACCACTGGTAGACATTTATGGTTAGTTATTCTTCAACCTGTCATTCGTTTCCGGCCATTCTATTTATCGCAAGCATCATGTAACTTACTGTTGCAAAGCCAATAGAGGTAGGACACATTGTAAATATTGTGGAGACATGTCCAGTTAATGACTGTTTCGAGAGTAAAAATGATTGTAGATAGTCATTGTGTCTTGTCTAGTTTCGATTAATCACTTCAGGAAGACATTCCCCTTCTCGGTGACATCGCGCTCTCTCTTCAACATCACGAACTTGATCTCATTATGCAATTTACACGTTATTTAAAAGATGTTTCCTATAGTGCATTATTAAATTTATAAATGTATCGATTCAGTTAGAAATGTAATTCTTATTAATTAAATGCATAGTAACATTAATTTTGTTGGATGATAATTTAAGTGGTAATTTAACGTACAGATCAATAAAGTTTGTGCAACAGTTTCGTAACAGTATATTGCCTTGATTGCAGAGAAGGCTTTGAGAAATATTTGATGATTGTACATCATTTATCATCAAGTTATAAACAATAGATGTTGCAATAATTTTCCACACTTAGACATTTCTGCATCATGTTATAAGAAATTTAAAACGTGACTTTAAAAAATATTTTGGATGCTACTCGTTTCATTATTTCACTTTCTTGATATTACAAAGAACCATGTTTATAATTAGGCCTATATATTTGTAATAAGAATTAATTATTTTCTCTTTGTTCAAGGAATTTTATTATTAATATTATTCTACATTATTTGGTTTTGAAAACATTTAAATTATATTAGTTCAGATACTATATATATCAATATTTATATATAGTATTTCTGTTATATAAATTAATTAATTACACTATTCTGAAATGTTATTTTGTTATCTGTCCTAGTAAATTTATTAGATGTTTATTTTGGTCACCATGCTCTAATGCAATCAATATAATTTATTTTTTTTTACTACCGTATATTGTATAAGAAGTGAATCGATTTAATTGTATCAATTTATTAAGCCAAGTATAATTTTTATTTTTATTTTCTAGCAAATCGTTGCATCATACTTGTTTCAATGTATTAAGTAATTATTTTGTCATATTCTCATTATAACATTAATACATTTTAATGTTATTCGTTTAAAAAACATCTCTGGACATTTATAGATCTGCCTTGTTAACTGTGCATCTCTATTATTGCATTAAAGTATTATATACATCTTTATGGATTCGCTTGCTTTACGTAGATAGTTTGAGCAACCACATCATATTTTCACTGTGCACGAGTGTTTTTCTTATTAATGCTTTTAATAAAGAGAAAAACTAAGTACGATTCTTTTAAATTGAAATTATTATTCAGAATGTTATTGAAAATGATCATGTTAAGAAACAATTAAGCTTACAAGTTAGATAAAACTAAAATGAATCTTCCATGATTACGTTACGTGTTAGATTAATGATAACAACACGAAACTTCTATTCAGTAAAATCAGTACATTTTCGAGAATATAACTTAACGAATGCATTGGGGTGGAGTTGGAAAACTTCACAATTTCTAAGATTATTGTTCAGTTAAAGGCGTTACTACCTTCGACAAGGAAATACGATTTGTATCACCTGTTTATACATAGGATAAACGAACGTGTCACGCTATCTATATCATATCGCTTTGCCATTTTTTAATAGATTAACTGTTTCATTAGCATAAATCCAAATTAATGAAGCTTTCATTAAGATTCCATCGAAGATATATTTAATAATAGCACATAAGTAATAGAGAGAAAAAAAAAGAAAAAGATATATTGAATAACTTTTACAAGCTAGTTCTTTTATTAAAATTTATTAATTAAAAGAAACAATATGTGGTGTGTAATTATTTTAATCAACTAATAATTGTTTTGACTATTTTCCATTAATCAAAAATGATAATTATGTAAGAAAAAAATAATTGATTTTGAAATGATAAATGATACCACTTATATTCATAAAATAACCCTTTCAATCAAAATAAATTAAAAGACTTGCAACTTAATTAAAAATTTATATAAATTATGAAAAAAAAAAGTAAATAGAAAAATTAGTTGTTACAATGAAAGAGATAATATGATTCATCTCCCAGTGGGATAATAATTCATCTTGTGATAATTTCAAATATTAATAATCATATGACATTCACTTTTTACAGTTTTATCTGATTTAAAGAATGAATTTGAAATTAATCATACGAAACATGATAATAACAGGATCTTTTAAAGCACTTTTGTTATATATTCTGTTTTCTTTTTACTACGGTATTATTATTTCAAAGATGTCTTTCATTATATTTATATTTTCTCTTAGAAATTCACGTAACAAATTACTTTTGGTTACAGAAGACTCTATACTTTAAAACATTATTTAACCAGTTAGTGGTATTAATAAATATTAAATTTATTTAATTATATTTAAGAGTTTGATTTAAACAGTTAATTAAGAATTTAAACTAAGATCCCAAAGATAAAAAAAAATCGTAAAATTAATTCTCTAAGAAAAATTCTAATTTAATTTATCAATTAATTATCAACTTGTTTTTTTTTTCATTTTCAGGATTTTATTTCGATTTAAAATTTTCGGTTTAATTTTACATTTCGATTCGAAATGTTATATATATTGATATATTTAAATTTCATTAATTGGATCGCTGTAAAATTAATTAATCTCGTGTATAATTTTTTAACGGGAATAATTCTGTAAATCTATCTTTTAAATTGATTTCAATTAAATTTAATTTGGTTTAAATTTGTAGCATTTTATTGAATATTATATTAATAAACAGAAACCGATAATGAACTAGAATAACTTCTATTATGTACAATTCAAATTTAAAGAGAATTAGATTTATGGTTTAGATTTGTAGAATTTTGCTTGCGTAGCGCTTATGCTTTTGCCACCATAACTATTTAAAACAATCTACCATTCCCTGAAGCATTTCCTTTCGTTACGTCAGATAAATTCAACATTTATTTGAAAATATATTCATCTTTCTACTTTTATTTCAGTTTTTTTTTTCCTATAGTTTCTATTAAATTTAATATTTTTTTTTTAATTATTAAAATTTCAATTATTGCTTCATCTTTCTTACTATAATGGTTTCTTTATTATTATTTTATATTAAAATGATCTAATTATTCAATTTACATATACTGTAGGCAACTAGTATTTATCATTCGAATTCTTTAGAAGAAACGTAAACTATTTTATCAACAAAGTATAATGCTAAGTTATTTACTTCATAAACAAACGGAAAATCTATATATTTAGAGATATATTTTCTTTCCTTTCTTTGTTTCTTTCTGCAGAAAAAAAAATAAAAATAAAAAAATAGCCTTTTAAACAAGAGTGAATTGACGTCAAGACGTAACGTTGGTAAAGTTGAAAAATGTCCCTGTGATTGAAAAACCTCATTCGATCAACCTTTAGAAAGAAAAATCTAACTCAACTTAATGCAGTAAATCTATGCAGAGATTTATAAGGAATTTCTAAAAACATTTTAAAAATCGATTTTTGTTTATGGACTATTTTTATTTTAATTCCATAAGTTGGTTGAATTCAAAATTTATTTTTATATAAATAAATAACCGAACAAATATATATTTTTTTTCCTTATACTGATGATGACAAGAGAATTCTTATATATTATAGGTAGATAAGAATGGCTTTAGAATATTTTTAAAGTTATATATTTTATCTTAAATTTTTTATACAGTACTGTTTTATTAATATGCATCATTTTATTATAACAGTTAGCATTTTTAAATAGAAAAAATTATATTATTATTGAATTAAATTATATACGTCAAGACAGGGAATTTATCTACTGTACTATATACAAAGTTGAATTTTTAAATTTTAATTTATATAAAAATGATTATAAGGATGCATTTTGTCTACTCAAACATTATTAATTATAGTTTTTAATAATAAAATTTTAAAAATTCATAATTTTGTAAATCACATAATTTGAACTTTCCATCAATGAATATTGAATTCATTGATGGAAAGTTTCCACATAAACGAACAAATTTATGTGGAAACTTATTTGAAGTCATTTAAATAATATTTTCAGCACATGTCACTAATTTATATTTACATTTTTAATAAATATTTAATTAAAAACAACAAATAAATAAATATGTTTAAATGATATTTTATAAAATTATAAAAGAAAAGAAAAAAAAATGAATTATTTCAAAGAAAATAAGATGTGCTAGAGCTTATAAGAATAGAAAAGAAAAAAGATTAAAGGCAAATGAAAATAATATTTAGAGTTCCCTTGACATAAAATTAATATTTTCCCCCCCTCAGACTTCTATCGTTTCTTCATTTTCGTTTTTTGATAACGAAGTTTTTTGCAATAAAGAAATAAACTACAGTATAGCTTTCCCTTGCTGTATCTTAATTTAAAGTAAAGAATTACTTTGTCGAAAAAGACATTAAGGATTAAGAAAAATGGAAAAAAAAGAAGCTGGAAAATCATTTATTATACTTGCATGGCACACAAAATATGACAACATAAAAATAAATAAATGATAATAATAAAATATTTTCATTTAAACTAAGTTTCGAAATAATTACTTCAATGTTTGTTTATCTTAAAAATTAAAATAATAGAAGGACATTTATGTCATGCTTCAAATACAAAGTTTATAATTTTTGACAGTTAAAGATAACATTACTCTCTTTTCTTAAAATTTATTATTTATGTTTATAGAATATTTGAAAATGTTCAGTGTTCAAAATAATTTTTGTTTATGTTATTTGGCTAATCAACTAAGACGTAATCAAAATTAATTAGTAAAACATGATATTTAATGAAAACTCTTTAAAAAGTTTATAGATTGTTAAATAAAACTTTTAAATATAAAATACAGAATTTAATAATGAAAATATAAAATATAGATAAAAATTTCTATGCTGGTAAATAAGATTTTTGCCATTAAAAATCTTTCGAAAAGCGAGTATGATATAGATAATTCACTTGCGATAGATAGTTACAAAGATATTGAATTTTCAAAATTATGAACTGTCACCGTCTTGCAAACAGAATTAATAGATAAATATCAAAATTAATAAATAAATAACTAAAGTAATAAAGAAGATTTCCATAAAATTTGATTACTGTACGATGTTTTATTATCGAGGTATTTTGTAGATTGTCCTGACAGAAAGACAGGGGGAAAGAATGATTGCTTAAATCCATTTTTTAAATGTCTACAAAAGAAAGATTATTTCAAATATACATTTCGTTATTAAAAGAGTTACACATGTGAGATTTCACCAATGTAACGTAATTTTACATAATGTAAATTTTATCGATTTTAATCGTGAAGATAATTTTGAAATTGACTTATTTGTTTATATCATAATTAAAAATTCACTGGATTAATTACTACTTCGATGAGAAAAAGGAGAAATTAGAACATAATTGAGAATAATAATTACATGTTTAATGATAAAAATCCAACACGGCAATTACGCATTTAACATCAACTGTAATGCGATAATTACATGTTCAACATTGACAACCATTTCGACAATTAGATTGATAGTAGATTTATCAGTATCACTTTAACGGAATCAAATGTCGATTCATCAACATTTAAGTTCAATATAAAACTTGAGAAATATGAAATACTTTTAAAGTTATGTTTATGGTAGAGATCATCTATGAAAGTTACAAAGATTCGTCCCGTTATACATCACTTTAATGGGAAAACATACTGACATCTGAAGCAGGGACTCTGATGTAATTAAAGTGCCAGACATCGGCCGTGCTGATCAATCAAACAAAGAAGCCATGTCTCAATGACTGTTTTTAATTTTATCTTTAGTTTCAAGAGATACTATTGAATGAAGTAATAAACGTGCAAGTACTTTTATGAATCAATTTGCCTTCATGTAGCATTCTTACGCTATAAATAGAGATATGTTTACTTCAGCGAAAAATATATTAATGAAAGTTTGATTGAATTCGACTCGAATATAAGCATGGATTTTTTTTCTTATAAAATATATTAATAACAAATATTCTTCTATATTATTATATAAGGAAAGTGAATTATGATTAATGATTAAAGTAATTCTAATTATAGGTTAATCAAAATTAGAATAATCTCTTATTTTCAATCGTGCATACGGAAGCTCTACAGGTGTTCAATCAAAATAAATTCATAAAATTTGTAGCAATAATGAAAATTAAACGAATTGTCTGTACTTTAAAGTGAAATATAACCAAGAATATTAATAGAAATTTAAAATCTTTAAACGTTTTAGAATATAAATTATACGTTTCACCTTCGGACAAATTAGAATTTAACCATTAATATACGGATCAATAAAAAGCAGAACTTAAAAAAAAAAAAAAACCTGGACTATATTCAATTAAAATATTTATGCATAGAATCAATCATAAAATTATCATCTTTCTTGAGGTCACGTATTAATTCAAAACATGATAAATTATTACATTCAATGCATTTTATAGTGCTATTTATAACCAATATTTTGTTCGACTGAATAGATACAAGTACCGTGTTAAATTTGCTTTATAAAATTTGAATATAAATTAATATTTCTTTATTTTATTAGCTTATTTACTTACAATTTAACTACTAATGAAAACTTAAGATTTATATTATATTCGATCGCATTGTTTTTAAATAAATGACGATATATTTTTAAGAATTTATCAGTTGGAAACTATTATAATATTCAAATACCAAACTTTTATTTCTTGTGAATGGAATCTTAATATTTCCCAAGAGTACAGAAGCGCATTAGTGAAAATTAGATAAACATTTTTATTAATTTTTAGAAAGATATATTAAATATGCATACCCATATAAAAGTATTAACTATACGTAAACATAATTAAAAACTTTTCGATTTTCTTTTTTTTTTTTTAAATTTTTATTTTAAAAGAAAGTTTATATAATATATAAATTTTAAAAATCGAACCTTTGCGTCTTTGTTAACGTATCTAGCTATTAATTGAATTTTTACCGTGACGAAATGTAATACTTCCAAAGAGATGCTGTTAAAGACCATAAGACAATAAAGTTGACTTGAATAGAGGCATAATGAGCATCCTCAGAGAACAGACGTCTGTCTGCACTATAAAGATGGCGTCAGACAGCCATTTGCTTACCCTCATTTATCCTTCTTATTATCTGATAAAGCAAACATGGTAGAAAATATTTATAAAGTTTACGATGCTTATTGATTCATTGTTTTGAAAAATATTTCAATCTTTTATCTAATTAAATTGTTATTTGTTTAAGTTTTATTATTTATAAATTAAATATATTAACTATTATTAAAAAATAAAACATTTTTATTGCATAATTGAATTTTATAGAAGTGAAAAATTCTCCAAAGAAATAAACAGACTATAAAATAATTATAGATTAACGGTAAGTATATATTATATATAATTACAATGTTAACAAATTAGATATATAATATTTGCAGTTTAATAATAAAATTATCTATCCTCTTATTATTTTTAAAATTTTATGTCGTGTCTGATAATTCTTTCGTGATTTAATAGCTCTCCAAAAAAAAAACAGCCAATCGATCTCATTTCTTTTTTCATTATTATTCTTATCATATTAAAGATTTACATATAAAGATCACGTAGGAAGTTTATCTTTTGATTTTTCTTTATCGATCTAAATAATATTAGCCTACGACATTTTAATAATGAATTGCTTAAAGAGGATTTAAATTTTTAATATTTGTTATATTCTTCGCAATTTTTAAACGCTCGACTAATTAATAAAAATATTATTTCTTCCCAATACATGTTTTTTTTTTTCTTCAAAATACGCGTCAATATGTACAATTCAATTATGTTATGAAATGTTGTAAATTCGTTCTCTGGAAATAATTATTTATATCTTGAAAAAATCTCAATATTTACAAGATTTCAATATTATACATTCTCTATCTAAATAATGAGAACATTAATTCTATTGAATAGTCGATACGCTTAAAAAAAAAAACTTATTTAAATTACAAATTAGATACAGAAATGGTAATAAAGAGATTCAGAAGTAAAAATTCTGTTTTCAGAAATGATATATAAAATTTTCAAATTTTCGAATCGATAGACGACATGTGCGAGAGTTTAAACAAAATACTTCAAAAGGTCAGTTAATATATTTAGGTGAAAAATGATAAAAACGGAATATTTGCTTTGGAAGAACAAATATAAAATTCTTTACAAAACAACATTAACCTTCGAACGGACATTAATGTAAAATACACTTAAGTGTAAGTGGCAAACGACCTTGGCTTCAAGTTCCGCTACAATTACTGTAGTGAAAGTTAAATGGAGGAAGTGATGGTATATAATTTTGTTGGACTAAAGAAACGTTTAAAAATTGCTACCCCATTTAAATTTCTTATTATTAGCGTAATAAGACACGATCTGAAAAATTAAAATCGATAATTATAAATTAATAAACAAATCTGTTAATTTTAATATTCTTAATGGCAACAGAAAATTCGGGTAATCCGTATCACTAAGTTATTCAATATAGTCGACTGAAAGTTTTTTATTAATTAAAAATAAATGATTTTTTTAATGTTTGACAAACTCAACAGATGGCAGGATAAGTTGTATTTTTAATTGTCGAATGATTTACACGTTTTTTAATGTCATATACAATTTTTTTTGTTATATTGAAATTTGGATCGGTTTAGAATTATATATTAATAAACTGCGATATAAAGAATGCAAGGAACTGAAATTTTGTTTTTTATTTATCCACATTTCATAAATTTTAAGGAAAAAAAAATTGTTTTTGTTTTTCTTTCTTAGCAATACAGTACATATATATTGCGAATATATTTCGGAATAAGGTCGATTTCGAAAAAGAAAAAAAAAAAAGTGTTGAAAAAAGTGTGAACGAGGGAATTTCCTCTTAGAAATAGTTTCTGTTTGACAAGGCACAAAGTCTATTTCAAATACGAACACAAACAGAGAAGCTAGAATGAAAGAAATCAGATTGTAACCGTTCGCAAAATAGAACTCTGTACTGTACTGTAACTCCTGACTCATTTTCTCCATCATTCTTTATTGAAAATTTTACCAGAGAATTTGTTTGAAAATGTTTATGACTCCGCAATATTCGATTTTAAAGTTTATTCTGCTTTTATCTTTCTCTAAGAGATTTTTAATACGAAAATCTAAAAAAAATAATTAAAATTGTATAAGAAGAAATGCAATTTTATTTCTGGTGATTTTTTTAAAAAAATTAATTGAATTCCTAATAAATATTTTTTACAACAATATTAAATTAAGAGCATTTTTTAAAATTAGAAAAGAATCTAACAAGTAAGTTAGTTTTTTAATCAAATATACTGAATACAGTACAATAATTATTAAGATGAAAAATAATGCGTGACATTTTTATTGTAGATTGTATGGCTTAAAGTTTTATATGAGAAATTAAATGGCATTTATATTTATGTCTCATATATATATTAATTGATATAAAACATAAAAATGTTTTAAATCATAAAATAATATAATTTTTTATTTAATCTCTTTCCTTTTTCCGAGTTCTTGAATGTTACACCGTGCTTTGTAAACTTTTGACTTGTGAGTTCGCCATCTGTGTTAGGAATTTAGAAATACACTAATTGAATAGTTAAAAATGATATTGGTTCCTATATTGTATAAATAATTCTCAATTCAAACTTTATTAATATAAAAATTGTATCCTTAAGATAGTCTTTAGATAATAATTAGGACATTAAAATAAAAAAATAAAATTCTTTTAAACTAGAAGCACTTAAGAATATTTAGAAAACTTTTAAAATAGCTATTTAATTGCTATTTCAATATAACAAATGAAAATATAAAAAATAAATTTGCAATTATGATCATTTTAAAAAAATTACATACAACCATAAAACTCTGTCTCAATTAAACTGACAAAAGAAGAATAATTTATTTTAAATCATTCAATAATATAATTTAAGATTACAGTATTTAATTTCAGTAAATGAGAGTTAAATAATTTTCAGTATTTCACAAAAAAATTTAAAAAAAAAATTATTTTCGAAATTTTAATTTTAAGAGTAAAAGCGAATTTTTAGTATGGTTTTCCAAAGGAATGAATAAATTATTATCATAGTATACGTATCTGGTTCTATATTCCAATTGGAATATCACATTATTCGCATTACAACTGGAAAAGTTTAATTTACAGAATAACATTGAAATAATTACGAAATAAATTTAGATAATGCAATTCTCAAAGATAGAAGAGAATGTGAAATGAAATGTTTAAACAGTTCTAAAGTTTTTTAAAGAAAAGTAAGATTCATATGAGATTTTAAAAATTTATAACGTGAAGAGAGTAAGTATATTAAATTTATTCAAAAAAAAAAAAAAAAAAGATGTATTTTTAAAATACGAGAATAAGTTTCGACTTTTATGATTTGTGAAAAAAAGAATGTAAGCCATACTGTATTTTTCTGAATTAAATTATTCTTCATAAGTTTAAGGTTTCATTTCCATAACCATTAAATACAATACTTAGCAGATGAATAGCAAAAACAAATTAGAAGAAATCTAATCAAATAAAAATAATTCTTAAAAATTACTGTTAACCTTTTAAAAATGAATAAACATCAAATCGTCAAAGATTATTTTACTGATAATTTATCCGAAACTATATATATATATTTTTTTTTATAATTAAATACTATATATTCATTTGAATAAAAATAATAGTTTTTCGAAGAATGTTTAGATTTTATCTGAAAATAATGCTAAAATAAAAAAATACTGGATTTTTAGAAAAAAAAAAAATGTTTTTTATAAACAGACAATTCTATTTACTAAATTAAATAATTCAGCAAGAAAGAACTAGAGATTTTAAATTTTTTTAAAAGTAACGTCTATATAAGTTACTGCATTTTTTAAAAATGCAATCACATAATTTTAGATTTTTTTTTTTTTTTAAATATTTTGCGAGAAATAAATAAATTTATTGCTAATAATAACTTTAAAAATTCGCTCTTTTTTTAAATAAATTCGAAGATTTATAAAGAGGATTTAGACAGACAATAGCCTATCTAAACTTAAAACAGTTGTATTTGATAAGACAAGGCATGACATTAAAATATAGAATTTTCGAATAGTGATAATAATTATAATAAATAATTGAAATGCGAAAAATGATTTAGATGGTAACAAAATCGAAAAGTCGACTTTTCCTATAATTAAATTATCGATTTTAAATTAAATTTAATTATTTCGAAAAGACAATTAAATAAATTGAAAACATCATTGAAAAGGAAGTAAAGTTGCGTTTAATTTTTCGATAACGAAATGTTTACAAGGTACATTCAGCAATGTCACATAGACGACCATTAATTCTTAACACAATTTAAAACGATTGGGCGGAGCGCAATAACAAACAGACATCAGAATTCGGCAAAGTAGTGATATAACATATAATTTTATAATCGTTTTAACATTATCACTATATAATGCACGTAAAAATTTGAATTCGTCCTTAGGGAATTTTAAAAATATCTACCTAAAACTAGATATTTTAATAGAGAATTATTTCGCAATAAAATTTATTGTAATTGATTTAAAAAATATAATTAAAATGAAATTCAATTTCGGTTAAAATCGTTCAGAAAACTTATAAATAAGAGAGGAATGAAAATAAAGGAAAAACGTCTGTCATATGCGATCAACAATAGGAAATAAAAATGGAATGCCCATATAAACAGAATGAATGACATTAGATTAACAAAAGCGGGTAGAAAAATGAAAGCCAGAGATAAGAAAAGATTCATTCCGTAAAAGATGGAAAGATACTATCGAGTCCCATCAAATACGAATTCCCTTATGGGAACAAGCAAATTGCTTAACGCCAATAAGAAAAAAATCAGACAATAAACGACATTATAAGTCATTTAAGATTTATCGAGATAAAATATTCCTAACAATACAAAGTATTGCACGCTGATCTAGAGCAATTGCTCATATCTTCAGATGATTCTCCTCGTAAACTCTTTATTTCGTTCTTACATCTCTATCGATATATCTAACTATATTTCTTCTACTCTTTTTGAGAAATTCTCTTTCCATTTTTATAATTTTCAAAAATGTTATTTCTTTTTTTTATAGAAATAAATATCAGATAAAATAAATAAATAACAAAATATACAATTCTAAGAAAAAAAATATTGTGGTGGAACATTAAGAAAATATATAAAATTTTCTAAATTATTGTTATTATTTATCTATAAATTAGATGACATTATATCATTATGATGATGATAATGTAATATTTTCTTAAATTAAAATGTTCCAGAATTTAAATAATATTGTATTTAATGATTTCAATATTTTTATGTTATTATAGTTAAATATTACTAAATAG
>WUQG02410364.1:0-42080 GCA_011317285.2 Androctonus mauritanicus
GAAGCGGAGGGGATATCAACGTAGTTTATGACGCACGAGAAGTGAGAGTAGATACTTGGGACATATAGGTCACACAGTCGCTCGAATTGGGTTACACTCAGTTACTTTTGAATACTTTATTGATTTGACGTTGTGTACCTTGCAATATATAGGACACAATAATGGGCGGGACGACCCTTTGAAGGGTTTCGCTAATCATTGGTGGAAACGCTTTGACGCTGTTTCTATTCTAGTATAAACATACAGTATATATATATATATATATGTATAAGCGATATTAGTCACGATACTCGGGTTATTTATCCATTAACATAATTAACGATGGAAATTTTGTTTTTAAATGACATTTTTATGCAAGGTGATACGGTACTATAGCGTTTTATTATTTTTGATTTTTCTCATAAAAATAACTTAAAGTATATATATATATATAAATGTTTAATTTATAAGTTAATTGAAAACAGGTCAGGCATTTCAGTTTTTTAATCATTTAAGTAGAATCTCGATTTCTATCTCTGTTCCATTATTCTCAAGTTGTATTATGTCACATTACTAACGTCACATAATGGCACAGATCCGAAAGAGTTTTTGGGATAAGTGGACGAATTAAATTCCTTACATCGATACAGTTCATTGTAAATATATTTTTTTAATCTAACTATGTTCTATAGAGTAGAGCCAGACATTATTGTATATGATAAACTCTCTTCGTGAAGTACATTTTTTGCTTGAGAAACTTTCAAGAGTATTTTCTTCGAAACGACCATCTCCATCGTTAAATCGAAAGAAGAGGACAAGGGCACGACCTCAGGATATTTAGGTCATTGTTAATACTTACGTGTTTTAGTATTTATAGAAAAATAAAAAGTGTCAAACTGGAGTATTTTAAACGAAGAATTTTTTTTCTAGAAATTAGATTCATTCTAGTATAAACAGAACTGTGAATTTTCGCTAGAATGTTACAGGATTGTTAATGATCATAATTATAAAAGAGAAATAAACGCTTCGAAAGGTTGTCGCACTAGACAACTCGTTGCTTCTCTGATCGATAGAATAATCAAAACGTTTTGCTTTGAAAATCATTTTAGAACGTGAATTCGTTTGCGGAATGTTATTTATTAAACGTTAAGTAGTTTGTAAGAAAAAAAAATGAAGTTAAAAAGGTTTATATAGCAACGTAATATCGATCGTCAACTGACAGGATTTCTGCTGAAAAATAAGATGAAAATCTTTAATGTTGTACATTAAGTTAACAGAATGTATCAATAAAAATTTAAATGTTTTATTAATTAAATTGAAAATTAGAACATTAATTGACATTTTATATCTAAGCATTCTGATGAAATTTAAAACTTATTTTAAATAATATAACTTCAAGTTTTGAATATTATGGAAAACCAGAGAAAACTATAATATTTTTCACATTTTTTGCAGTAGCTCGATAATTTTTTGATGGAAAATAACAAAACCGCTCTGATATACGCAGTTTGAAAACAATGAACTATTATCAGTGCAGTTTTTTGTTCTTTTCCATCGATAAATTATTGAGCTACTGCAGAAAACGTGAATTACAAATGACCTCGCATGTCAGTGCAGTGTTGCTGAATACACAGCACTGTATTTATAATTATTAGACTCACAGTTAGCGAGTTTTTTTTTTGATAACATATATGCAATTTGAAAACAATGAACTATTATGTTATCAAAAAAAACTCGCTAACTGTGAGTCTAATAATTATAAATATAGTGCTGTATATTCAGCAACACTGCACTGACATGTGAGGTCAGTTGTAATTCACATTTTCTGCAATAGTTCAATAATTTATTGATGGAAAATAACAAAAACTGCACTGATAATTGATTTGAAACTGCATATATGTTATAAAAAAAAACTCGCGGTGCAGTTTTTGTTATTTTCCAACAATAAATTATTGAGCTACTGCAGAAAGTGTGTACTACAACTGACCTCGCATGTCAGCTGTAACACTCAAGAATCAATTGTAACATCTTTGCAATTTAATTTCAAAATCGATCACTGTAGAAGTATGATTTAAATATATAATTTATGGGAACATAACTGTAAGTTTGAGAATTTTGCTTATAGTGAAAAATGTAAGCTAAGATAAACTTTAATTGGAATACAGTGATGTACTCTTTAAAATTGAAAACATAAATAAATTGAAACAAATAAACAAGATTGTTTATTTGTTTCAATACAGTTATAACATATTAGTTATAAGAACAATTAGATGATTCAGGTTAAATCATTCAACTTCTAAGTAAGTATATTTATCTTCTTATCTAACATGCTTAAGGGGAAGTAGAAGAGTAGCTGATTTAACCAGAATGATATACAAACAACTATACTTGATAAAATATTTAATATAAGATTTCCTTACTCAATGAAAAATATATTTAGGGTAATTTTGTCACTCCTGTGTTTTGGAAGACTAATCTTTTTTAAAAAAAAATCATTGGCTAAAAAATTATCCGGATTACAAAATATTTGAACATAAAGAATTTTTACTCTTAAAATAATTTTTTATGCCATGATGGTTGTATTAACATCGTTTATAGGTGGAACCAGGATTTATATATTTAATATCAGTCGGCCTGAGTAACAGTTTTGATATTAATTATAAAATTACCTGTTTTGTGCAACGAACATGAACCCATTTTCTATCTATATATAAAATTCGATGTTTGTCTGTATGTGTCTGTTCCGCAAAGGCTTTGATTCCTCGAGACTCAAGGAAGTCTAGTCGGGATCAAACTTGGCCTACAGATTTCTCGCACCTGTGCTCGCACCCTCCAGGTAATATAGGCTAACCTGAATCGAGATCGCCCCAGGGATGAGACATTTTGAGATGGTAGAGAAAATGCCTTAATTTAAATCTTTCAGAGTGATGATCGAATTTAGGATGACATCATCGGTGACGTGCTATATGATGCCATAAAACGTTTCTGTTGCATGGCGTCACGTTGCCGCTATGATGACATCATCGCGACATTATATATTGGCTAAATCAAATGGCAAAATCAATGGTAAAATTGCTAACGAAAAGCCAATTCTATAATGAATGATATGACGTTATCGAGACGTAATAATGTAATAACATCACAAAACACAATTGCCACGTGACAGGACGACGATGTAACGGTGTAGTGATGCCAGAAAATGGAACTGTTATGTCGTAACGGATCGAGTGACGACGTTTTAAAGTTATAATCGCGACGTCATTGTAATCGGACAACCGATTCTAAATGTTATAATAAACGAATTATATGGCAAAATGATTTTATTCGAATTTTGGATGTGGACACAAGATCCCATAATTTCAGGCGAACAGATAGTCGCGTAATAAATCGTTGGCGTGCCACGCAGAAAGACCGAATTCACGAATTAGGTCCAGAATCTCATGAAAATTTTTTTCGAGGTTCCTGGCCCTGTCGGCGATACGCACTTTTCTGTTCTGATTTCTTAAATTTAAGATTTATTTTCTTTATTAGAAGCTGGTTATCAGTTTTTATATTTTTTATAATAATAGTAATCAGCAAAAACGAATTTTTTAAAAAAACTGTATTATATTTAATATTTAATTGTAGGATGTTACAATCGTCCTAGATGTTAAAATTGTTCCCACGACACCATTATAAAGTATTTTAGTATATTTATAGATTTATAATGACAATTATTAAAAAACTAATATTTGACATATTTTAATATAACAATAACTATGAAAAATATTATTAATTTTTTTTTGCATATTTTACGCCCCTTTTCCAGTGGCATACCAAGGGAGCGGACCGCCCCGGGTCTCTGATCAGGGCTTCCGAAGAACCTTAAGTTATGTACCTTTGTTGTTGTTTTTTTTTAGTCTTAAAAATTTTTTAAGACTATTTAATTTTGATTAAATAAATGTTAATTATATATTTGTGTTGTCATTTTGTGTGGTAATCATTCCATTTAGGAGGGTCCCAGGGATACTTCCGTCCCGGGCCTCGATAGCTGTAGGTCTGCCGCTGCATACACATACCTGAAGAAGAAAAGGAAGAAAAGAAAGGGAAGGAGCGATGAAACCAAACTTTCTGATGTCTCTAAAACAGCAGAAAGAAAATAGAGAAACTGTACCAATGACAGACTATATTGCATTTATATCTGTGATCCTGAACACACCTGTGTGCATACCTGTGATCGGAATTTTCTATTTTATGATAAAATTCGATAATTTTAAGATTTAAAATAACGCCATATGTTTTCAGTTTCTTTAATTTTTGAAAGCTGCTGGCTGATATTTCGGAAAAACAATTTAAATAGTGTAAGAAGACAGAATAATATTATTCATACGTTCGTAATGATTTTAATTCTATTCTTTTCTATGAAATTTATTTTTTAATTAAAATATTTAGTTACAAATATTAATTAAGATAATTTTTTATTCATTCTTTAGCTAATTGTTTTATCCAATGTCTTGATAAAATTAAATGTAATTATTTTGCTTTTATTAAAAAATTTCTTAAGACAGTTTTGCATTACTTTATTCTAAAATTCGCACCTTTATTCTGTAGTATAAGCATTTATATTATCAAGTGTTTACTATTGAAAGCACATGTATGTAAAATTCTCGGTCTTATATTGTATTCTATGATGTTTCTTGAATGTTATTTATAGATATTTCTTGAAAGAGTTATAGTGTACAAGAGCAAAAAAAAAAAAAAAAAATTCAATATGAAGAAATATTGTAAACAGAATATTTGGATGATATCGAAAATATTTGAAAATCTTATTTGAAGAAATATCTAGAAGTAAGATTTCCTTTAGAGAGGTATTATGGAATGCAATATAAGATAGAAAATATAATGATCTTTACATACCTATGCTTTCAATAGTGAACTCTTCAGAATCTCATATTCAAAAATTTTTCTGCAAAATATTATTATTTTTATCATATTATATTGAATCAAAATATAATAAGATTGTCTAATTGTTTAATAATAAAATTCTAATACTGTATATGAAGATTTTCATAATTCATTTTTAACATAACTTTTCTTTTCTTTCTATATCCTGTTTATAATAAATCTGTATTTATTATAAACTGAATACAAAAATATATAATCTAAGAAAATTAAATTTGTCATAAGTATAAATATATTTGTATGACAAATACATTTTCTACAAAACATGACTTAAATGATGAAAATGTAAACATGAGTATGTTTATAGCAATCTGTTTTAAAATAAGCTATACATATATCCCTTCTATAACACGGTTTCGCTCTAATACGATTTGAAAATTGCGGAAACCCTTATATAACACGGTATTTCTACAACACGATGCTTACTTAACACATTAAGAAAATTACGTTTACTCTTCTACAACACAAAACATTTTCATTAATTTTTGTAAATCCATACTAGGGACATACATACACACACAAAATGCAATCATTGAAAAATACTTTGCTAAACTTAAACATAAATGCAGTTTCGTTAGTTTGCCACGAGAGGGACGATATGCAGTCTATTTTCGATTTCTATTTGAGATTGAGTTAGTTGTCGACTATTGAGTATTTTGTATTTCCAAACGTTTAGTCCTTGGATAAAAAATAAGTTTTTATTCTTCAATACAGAATGTGAAATAGAAAAAAAATTTTTATTCGTAAATAAAAATTTTTGGGTATGTCTTAAAAAACGGTTGTGTTTTGTAGCGGATTGGATTACAGATTTTGTAAAGTAAGCAGAAAATACACAAACTACAAATGCAGAAAAAAGTTCAGAAAGTGAAGTTGATATTGTTATATAGAAAAAAACGTTCTTGTTTTAACTGAACAGTAGTAAGGGAGATATAATTATTAAATGAATGTTACATAGACTGTATACTGTTTTCTTCCTTTATGTTTCGTGTTATTAATAAACTTAATTTTTATTAAGCATATAATGTTGAATTAAAGAAAGTTATTTGTTTTTTTGTTGGTTTTGGAACGTAACTATCTTTTTTATATTGGCTCCAGGTCTCATATAACACGGTTTTACACAACACGGTGTTTTTTACGAACCTATCTACCGTGTTATAGAAGGGATACCTGTATATTGATCTGTCCAAAAAATGTGCGTATTGAAATAAATTCTTATTGTCATAGGATATTATTGCATCATACCAATGTTATAATTATGAGGAATAGAATACCTGCTGGAATAGAATTATGTTTTCATTCAAAAACCATATAGAAAATTTTTATCAGAAATAGTTTGAAAGAAATTCTTCGATAATAATATAATCTTGCTAATTATCACGTAAAATCTGAACTATTGAGAGGAATTTTATTTTAAACATTTTATCTGTAAACTTGGGAAATGAAATACAATATACATTTTATATATATATATATATATATGGTTTTAACACCATTTTCCACTCAGTGGATACTAAACGGAGCATTCTAGTACCTTACTCCCTGGTGGGGTTCAACGAGTCGTGCTCGGATTCCTCCTGGAAAAACTTTTTGGACTCGAAAATTGAATCCGGATTCTTCAATAGATTTACATTTTATATATCCTTCAAGATCATTTTCTTTTATCCTTCAAGATTTACATTTTAAGACTATTTTTTTTTTTTTTTTGATTGAAGTAAAGGAAAGCTTTACGATATAAAACTAGATAGAATAACTAGTAATCTCTCTAGATTTATCTCTTTACCAATACGTATTGCATATATGAACATCAGATGGAAAAATCCTAAGCTTATGTTATATTAGTTTAGTTTTAGTTGTTCTGCCGAATTTTATAAGGGATATTATTGGAAGCAGCCAATTTTAGAGCTGGCCATCATCCGTGAAGGGATCAACTCGAAGATTGAACAATGAAGACTCTCAGATCATCTTAAAAACAGGATGTATGATTTTGAATTTAACCGGATTCTCCATGCTGACAAGCAGCCTAAGCTATGAATGATTATGAACGTGAAAATGTTTTTGTGAGTTATACAATGTGTATTATCTCATACATATGAAAATATGATTGAAAGATAAGGTATTTTTATTTTAAAAATAAATATTACTTTTATTTTTAGCTAGTGATAACATAGTTGACATTTTAGTTAAAAAAAAATAAATGGCATATAAAAATGTTTATTTTGCAAAATCTTTCATGAAATTAGATTAAGGTATACTATTCATACTAATGACAAAATATAATTTTTTAAAGTTAATAAAGGATTATGAGGGATTGATTATCAAGAAAAAATCATTTAATATATCAATGAAATATTTAAATAATTTTTCATTAATTAATTATATTGCTATTGGTGTATTATTGCCATAATATTGGTGACTTATTATTATTCTGCTTCAATGATTGCTAATATCTCATTGAATGCTATATTAGATAATATATTGAATGCCCAGAAGAATTGAAATGTCCTGCAATGAATTAGAAGTTGAAGTCTATGGCCCAGAATAATGAATAAAAATAATTATTCATAAATTCGAAATTTTTTCATATTTATGAGCAAGCGTTAAAAGTGCATTAGCTATCAGGCAGGATCTAAATATTTTGTCACTTGAGGCAAGATTAGAAAAGGAAGCCCCTCTCCTCTTCAATCACGTATATTAATATATAAACATATCTAATACTTTGGAACCGGGAATATAATGATATCAGATATATAGTCAATGAGAAACATACAAAAAACTTGGGTTGGATTGAGCGATAGTAAACATAGACTGGGATTATATATCTTTTAATGAAAATAAAGTGATATCTATGTTAAAAAACAATAATAATAAATATATTTACGATTATGATAACCTGATAGCGACATATAAAAATGCGGGAAAACTTGAGGGAAACAAATATTTTGTTTAGACAAACTGTTGTTCAATCATGCAAATAATAACAATTTAATTTGCACAGGTTTCTCTTTCCCTTGATAAGTATTATCCATTAGAGAAATATACCATTTTGTCTTTGTTAGACCGATTCTACAGCACGAAATATTGTCAAGACAAATATAATTAATCTTGTGTGTGAAATTGCAACCGTATTTTCGCCTCCCTCATAATTTTCGGCAATTGTCTCATTCGCCTCACCCTAGACCCAGCGCTGTCAGCTCTATTTTTTTTCATTTATAGTACAGTATTTTGTTATAATGTGAATTACTACCTTTCGAAGGTACAATATGTAGCGCATAAGAAAAAACTTCCAAATTTAGAAATCTCGTTGTTTATTGATTATAATTTTAATATGTAGTTTAAGGTTGCGTCCCACCTGCTAGCGATGCGACGCTACGCGAAGCGATACTACAAGCGTCAAAAAACAAACCATATGCATAACTTCGAATCGTCCTAACTGTGTATTGTATCGCCGCGTAGCGCTGCCTTCTGTCGCTTTCTGTAACTGAAAGATAAAGCAGTTTGTTTTTGAAGCAACAAGCATGGCTATCGATTCAGAATCCTTAATAATCGAAGTACAACAAAAGACTGTTTTATCAGTAACGTGCGGTGACATTTGCTGATAGGGAAGCTGTGTTTCCATAAAAATTATAAACAAATACTAAAAATGACAAAAATAAACATTTTATTTATTTTACTCGAAGCAAACGAGTCAGCTTGTACCTCGAAAAACTCGTGAATTGAGACACTCGTAAGTCGAGGTACCACTTTATATTTATTACTTATATTTTAGAAAGTACAAGGGAAGCGGCGCTTCCACAGCTTCCATGGACTGCACGCCACTCTTTTTTATGTATGTAAAATATTTTTAGCAATGTTTCGAATTGCAGATTAAAATTTACTTAAATATCTGATAGATTTAAATCGATCTATTTAGCAATTTAATATTAAATACAAGTAGTTTTGGGGAAAAAATAATTAATTAATTGTTTATTTTCTAACTTATCCTTTATTTTGGAATAGTTTAAAGCTATGGGATTAAAATATATGCCACCAAACTCATGTTCAGTGGCATAATTTCTATGTCAAATATCATAAAACTATATTAAATAATTGTCTTGTTATTATAGAGAAACCTTAGAAGTTTAACCGTCCGCCATTTTTTAAATAAATGAATTTATCAATATTAATTAATCTTACATCCAATTGGGTATTAATACACTGCTAGATTTAATAAAATTCACTTAAATAATTCAAAATTTATTAGAAATAAACTTCTACCAATATTTTAAATGGTTAAAAATAGAAAGTTAATTGATGAATGATCGAGATTAGTGATCTTTTCCTAAATTTCATATAGATCAATTATCAATTCATGAATTATTAAGAGATTAAAGTTTGAATGCCGGCCATTTTTAAAAGATTAAAGATAGCGGAATATAATGATGCAGCCTCCAGTTATCTTCAGTGGCAGAACGTCGTTATCACGTTTCGTGTAAACCTAGTAATTATTTCGAAAGTAATTAATGGGGACACAGACAATCATACATACAGAATGGTGATCTTACAACCTTCACTTTCGGAAAGTAGGCTAGTAATAATGAATTTTCAAAAAATATATTAAAATTTTTGATTGAAATAAATTTTGATTGGTTGCATTCATTTCATTTTATTACTATTATTTTAAAATTTCATTTTTGTATCTTATAATTTTAAAATAACAGCAATTTATTATAAAAACTGCATAAGCTTCATAGTGATAATAGTATTAAATACAACTGCAGTTAAATTATTACAAAAAATAAAAATAACATAAATGTACGAATTAAATTAAAACAACTTTTATGTTTTTTTTATTTCATTTTTTCTATAAACATTTAAAAAGTTATTCTACCAGCGAAAAATATTTCGCTGATGGTACTATATGTCTATATATAATTTAAAGCCTTTTTACTTGTTAGTATAAAATACCAGTATATCAATCGATTAGCAGTTTATTTCTTATCGATAACTTGCTTATAGAGTGAAAAAATAAATAAATATCCAGTTCTATAAAAACGCAAGTCACTTGTATTGGTAATTAACAAATACTTTTTTGTAATTTTTCAAAATAAATAGCATTCAATACACGATAAAAAAAAAATTATGAGAAGAATTTACAGCTATATTTTTTCTCGTTTATCTAAGAATTATCAGTTTCTCGGTGAAATCGCTCTAAAAAATTAAAGCAGGAAAAGATTGAGATGTGCTATTGAACTTGAGGAGAGTGCATCATCCCCGGATGTATTTACAAAACTTGCAGTGATGAGAAAACATGCAATCTCATTCAAACTCAGTTAAAAACTTTACATTGCTGTACAATTTTAAAATTTAATCAATCACGATTTTGAAGTACTGGAATGAGTTATTTGACATATTTAATTTATATTAATTAATTAACAAAAACAGAAAAAAACAGTAAATTTCGTTTAAAACATTCAATCGGCCGCCATTTTATTACAAGATGACAGCAAAGCCTGCATTATATACGTGTTTATTCCTTTCACATCTGAAATTTTTGAGGGACTAACTAAGCTATTATATTTCTCAAGATATTTGTGAACTTGAAAACAAAATGGAAATAATAAATATTGCTTACGAGATAAAATAATAAGCATTGTTACAATTAGAAAATACTGTATGAAATATGAAAACATACCCATGTGAAAGTCATGGTTAGAGTTCCTATAAAATTTTTTAATAAGAGAAAGTATATATTATATTGATTGATAAATGATAAAAATTGATCATTTAAAGAGAAAATATTAAACTGAATTGCAATTTGAATTGCACTGATGTGTGATGTAGCAATCATTGAATACATGTATTATTAAAATGATTATGGATTTATGGCTCTATTCCGTATAACATTTATTTATAGAACGGACTCACTATGATAGTTAAATTTTATCAAATTTATTATTCATGCTTTAATCTTGTAAATATAAGAATTGATTATATTATCTGAGATTTTGACCGTTCGGATCTATATGAGGATATGAGGCGATGATCCAGTTAGGAGCCTATTAGATTGAGATCGGAAAAGTGCGTGTTAAGTCTGGATCGAGTTTTTTAAAGAGAGAGGATCAACAAGCCAGACCCGGACCCACATCTGAATAAATCAGGAATGGGATTCAGGATTCGATTTTGTTCCTGCAATTCGGAAACTATCGCTCTTCCATGCAGCTTTCTAGTTGGTCTCATAATTACGTTTATCGTGTAAATTTTAATTTTAATTACTTATTTTATTTATATAATTTTGGCGTATCTGAGAATATAAATATTATATTATCTATATATATTGTAAGTTAAACATTAAAATCTTTCTTAAAAACTATAATTAAACGTATCATTTCTTTTCAACTACAATATTTGTATTTAACAAACTAATTTATATTTTCGACAATTTATTAAGAAATATATTAATCTGGAAATTTCTTATTCCTCGAGTGATGAATGTTATAGTGAATTTCCAATATTATAAAATTAGTAGAAACAGACTAGAGCCTAATGTTGATTATCCCACTGCAGAAATTTTTCATGCCATTCATCTATTTTATAGGTGGATTCAGAAAAAATGGGAGAATTCAAAAAACAAGGGACATAGGCGAATTCAGAAAAAAATAATAGAGAGCACGCTAATACAAATAATTGTACTGCTAATAATCTGTATTGCTAATAATTTAAACGATTACTGTAGCTATGTTTATTTGTTTTTCTCCAAACGATAGGGGGCACGTACCCCATTGAATCCACGCTAGTCATGACAAGATTTTTATGGATATTACTCACAGCAAACTCATCGCAAGGTTACAAATAATTATCGTGTTTCTTAATCCAACTAAAACGATTACAGAGTATTTCTGAAACACCAACCAAAAATAATCTCATAATTATAGAGATTTTATCTTTAAAATTCATTTTTTCTATTGTTTTAACTATAAAATATTTTGAAAATCCTTCAATAATATTTATATTTTATTAATTTATTTTTTAAGAAAATACACATCTTCATAATGACTATCCAAAAACATCATAAAATAACAATTAAAATTTTTAAACAAATTTATTCTACTTTAAATTTCATTTTAATTTATTTGTATTGAAATTTAAAATTTAAGTTATTTTTATCAATTCGGATATTTCTTATTTTAAATTTAATTAAAATACAATAATTAAAAATAATGAAAGAATTTACAAAAGTTGTTTAAATAATAAATTTATCTCCTAGTATTTGCATTCATACGCGGTATTATATTTAAATCTTTCTAACAGTTATTTTTGTTAAAAATTTAATAAAAAATTTTTTTATTATATTGTTTATTATCATATGTTTGATTCATGATATATCAATATTGCTTTTCATGATCATATACTATATAATTATTATCATTAATTTAGATTTCGAACACAATATTACATTATTAAATGTATCATTTCCATATATACTTATATGGAATTTCATACTATATTATCAACAATGTGGATAGACACAAAAATATATATAAAAGAATATTTTGTTAACATTTTTTTTTCTATTGCTTTAACTATAAGATATAGGGCCTACTACATATATGCCCTACATAGAATATATAGTATCTGGTACTTAACTTAATGACATTATAGTTTCGTTATTTTCAGAAACCTTATAAAAATAAGTTACAAACAAATAAACAGTTACAATTTTGACTAATTTCAAAAATTTAATACCACTTTTTCATATAAAATCTTTATATTAAACCGTTTATTTATTAAATTTACAAAAAAATGCTATCTTTTCTTAAAAATATTTTGATGCATTAAATAAAAACATTGCACTTTTATAATTTAGCATACTTTTCTACTATCGAACGGTGGATTAAATTTGCCAAATTTTTATGGAATCGTTTTTATTAATTAAAATTGCTGAAAAATAATCAATTCAAAAAATAATATATTATTATTTTTAATTCGCTATATTTAATATTTTCAAGTATTTTGTTCATTATTAATAAATTTATGAAGAATAATATTTTCAAGTAACTTTTAGTACACTATGCAAATGTGCATAAAAAGAGTAACTAATCTGTCTCTATTATAAAATCTGCTTTACATGACGTAAAGATTACCTCTCTGTAAAGCAGTATAAAGAATCGCATAGTTCTTGATCGCAAAGAGATTTTAAAATGATTTTTATTGAATTAAATATACTTAATCTTTATTTTTTATCAGAAGATTGGATAGGCCAATGTTTGCTTCTGATCTTGTCATAAATATTATTGCAGTTATTTAATTGTATCAATATATATATATATATATATATATATCTTGAATTTATATTTCGAAATGCACAACTACTAATGTAATTTGTGCTGTTTATCCTCTAAGACAGTGATTCTCAACGTTTTTTGCTCCATTTCTCTTTTTCAACTTAGTTTGGAATATAATTTCCCCTTCCCGAGGTAGCTCAACTCAAAAGATAGTTTGATGTTTTTAATTTCATCAGACGAATTGAGTGAATCTGCATTCTGCTCTTATCTGTATATCATACGACAATTATAATTAGGATTAGATTAGGCATTGTTCTCGTTCTTCAACCCCTACTGCTTTTGGTTCCAAGTTCTAATAAATCCTTTGAGAAACAAAAAAAGTAAAAAAAAACTAGCAAATAAATAAATATACAATAGATATTTGTTCTTTTTTCCCATGCTCAAGTTTTCTTGGTCTTAACAAAAACTTTATTTATTTTTGAAATATGTCAGCATGCCTGACAAAGAAATAAGCTGTAAAAGACGTTTTTTCCCCCCCTTTAAGAGTAAATAAAAAAATATTATTTATGATAAATAAACGTTATGGCAAAAAAAAAGTTTATAATGAATATTTTATTTTATTAGTGATTCCGATTCTCCCCGAAACACTAAAATTCCCCACTAGTTGAGAGCTATTGCTCTAAGATAATTTGGAATAATTTACAGTCTATACTTTGTCTCTCTCATAGAAGATAAAAAGCATGGTAATTGAAAAATACAGCTACATATCTTTCATAGCTAACGTATAACTAACAAAAAAATTCAAATTATGTAACAAAAATTTCATAATTCATTCAAAACATAATGATCTATTTTAATCAGGCTGACGTTATGTAGTTAGTGTGGATTTAATTCCTTAAAGTACACTCTTCCAACATATAGTTAACAGGTATAGGGCTAATATCAAAGATTTAATCTGCATTATAATTATAATCTTCTCTATTATAACCACTAAATCTTTTGATTTTTATAATAAAATTATTAATATTAATGTAAAATGCAATATACAAAAAGTATGCTTTCAAAACGCTTAAGTCCAGAATTATTCTAAATCTAACTTAATTCAGCGTGTGCAGTTCAAGATGATAAATTAATTGTACGAGTAGAAACATTAACATCAGTTTTAACATCTAATTTGAGTCTTTCTGGGTCGAATTATCCAGATGCGGAGGCTCTTTGACCTTCCGTTCTTACCTTTTGAAAAGCGGTAGTGTTATTTTCCCTGCGGAGACGGGATCTATTAAATAAATCTTCAACAGTAAACACCTTGGGCCACATTTTGTCCGAATTCTTTAAGTGAGCTGTATTATATGTTTTTAAATTTCTACTATTGAATAAAAAATAAATCTCATGTTTATTTTAATTCGTAAAGGAAATTTAGACGTTAATAAGATTTATTTACTGTATTTTCTCCTCATTCAAATCCGTCTTTAGTTGGGAAATTTCAATTTTACTTATTTATGCTTTCAGTGAATTTGCGAATTTTTTTAATAAAAATTTTTATCTGGTTGGCTAAATGATATAATTTCGAAATTTCAATAAAAATTTTAATTATATGGAAAGTAAAACGTGTATCAAATGCGCTTTTGATGTTAGTTTTCCTGGCGATCTTTATGGGTGTGAAGCTTTACCTCGGGCAGTAAAATGGGGAAAACGTGATAATGTCTCGAATTTAATTCTATTCTTTGCCGTAAACAAGAGTAAATAAATTAATAAAATATTTATCGCATTCGGTATCTTTAATAGAAAATCTAATTGAAAAAATTGCATAAATCACTTCAAATTTGGAATTTTATTGAAATCAGTAGACTCAAAGCTTGTTGCTCTCTCTTTAAAATCGCAATATATATATATCATGTTTTTTGTTAAGTCGAAGTTATTTTTATGCAAAGTGCAATGCCAATTGTGTCACAAGATGGCAAATAAATCTTACATATTGTGACACATTGGCATTTTGCATAAAGGCAACTTCACAGTAGATGCAAATATGATATACTGCCAGTTATAAATCATGCGAACATACATTAATTTAACCCACAACATATTTAATTTTCACTTAAAGCACTGTAAAATGACAGATACTAGACTGGAGAGTGATTGAAAATCTCATAAAGACCAGGTAGATTTTTAAATAAGATTATATGTGCTTATAAAACATATTTTTGAATTAAAATGGATCTTAAACCCTTTAAAATTTATTTTAAAAATAATAAGTTAGCAAATAGCAGTTAAAGCAATGTATAAATTTTATACAAATGTAATCAAGTACTAAAATAACGTAATATTATCTGATTAATAAACTAGTGCAAATGTTCTCGATACGTGCAATATAAATACACTCCCACGTTTGCATTGTTATAGGTAAGATTATAGGGTCAAACGTGAAATTTTGTTCTCTATTCACATATGCTACAATAAATCATAAATAACTTATGGTCTATGAAGATATTTTTGAAGAATTATGTATTTGGTCTCGATCATATATTCCAGTTTAACAACAAGTTTGTGGATATAAGTCAGACTCTTTAAAAAATGTCATCAATCAGTTTTTTCAGTTTTTTTTCTTTCTTTAGTGTGTTTATGTGATCAACAGTTATTCATTTTGGTGAAAAGCAAGCTATATTTTCACTAATTTATATAAATTCAAATGCCTCTCGACAGATGTTAACATTATGAAAAATTATTGCAATGGCATCCTATAAATAGAAGGCATAAGATTAAATATATAATCATTAATCTTTTCTAATTATTAAAATATATTATTAATTTACTACTTGACATATAATCCTACGAAGATGTAACTTTATTTCTTTTTTTTTTTTGTAATTTTTTCAGAATTAACGAAGTTTTTTTCATTTTTTATAATTAAAATATACCTAATTTTATATAAAAAATATCAGTTAATATTAATTAAATTTAAATATCCTTTCTATTAATAATGATACTATTATTTATCAAATTGAATTCATTAAAACGTAGCTTTTAATGAATTAAACTTGATTAAACTTAGATAAATTCATATTCACAATAATGAATGCCTACAGGCAATTTTAACTAGTAAACATGAGAAATAAATTTTTTTTCAAACATTTTTTAACTGTCTATAAATTTTCAGTATTAAGAATTTTTAATCAGATACTTTTTAAAATATAATTTAATATAAAAATTAATTGCCATTCTAAAAACGTTCTCACCCAATTCATCTCTGAAATTTTATTTAAAAATTGAAATTTTTTGCATAAATAAATAATAATATAGGCTATATTAAATTTATATAAAAGTTCAAAATTATGAATCATCTATATAAGCTTATACATATTTTTTTTTTTTACTTAATATTCAAATTACTTTCCTAATTTATTAAGAGTTATTATGTAAATAGTTAGTATATCATTATTATGTAGAAACACGAAGAGAGAGAGATTCTTCGGAATGTGGGAAAACGTCCTCTTCTTTCTTGATGCTGACTGGGGTCAAAGGGAACGAGTGGGGCGTTTGTCCTAATCTGTACAACAAACTAGTAGATGAAGACACGTGCTCGTGCTACTACTCGTGGACGATGTCTTGAAGAGGTCATGGACATTAAGGTCAAACTTCCGGTGCATCAGGAAAGAATTCGATGACTTCTTACACCTCTGGATCTGAATAATATGTTCTATTTTATTTTTAATATGAATAATCTACCAGAAAAATTATTTTTTCATTCATTGCATGTTTTCGTCATTCTATCGTTATTATATGAATATAAATTGAATTATTGTACATAAATATTTATTAGTTACGCTTTTATATTTTCAGCAACCTTATAATCTCGTAAAAAATAAAAGTATCTTCAAAAGAAAGATTGTAGCGGTTTCTCATCGACACGATGCCATGAATAGAAAATATAAACTTATAAACCCTACATATTTATTTTTTATTTTTTAATTCTAAAATATGAAAAATATCTTATATAATATACAAACTTATCATCTAACTTGTATATAGTTACGTTATATCGTGTCTGTAAAATCTATAAAAATTACACCCACCAGATACATATTTTTGACGTGTGAAATTAATTACATGTCAAAATTTAATAAATTAATAATTAAATGAATGCATATCAATATTAAAAATCAAGATATGATTATAATATTAATATAATTATGTTGTCGAGATAAATCAATAGATAATTTTTAATCAAAGTTTTCTAAGTATTATTTTAAACGTTTAATGAATAACAAATATCATCATTGATTCAAAAAAATGTAGATAAATAAACGATATTTTTCGAATTAGTGAATATTTTTTAGACAAGTACGAATGACACATATTGATCTTCATTATTAATCTATAACAAGCATTAATCAAGGATGCAATTTTAATCAAATTCTAAAGTCATCTTCAGAGTCAAGGATGACGTCCTGATTAGGTTGAAAACATTTTTATATCTGTTTTGATTAAAATTGTATCCTGTTTAGTGCTTGTTTATTTGCTTACTTAAATTTTCGATAGAAGAAAATGGATAAAGATCTATAACCAGTTTTCATCGGAACTGGACGAATCTAGTTTTTTGTTGTTAGAATGCCGCGCTCATTAGTATGCGACTGAAAGAAAAAAAAAAAAAACATCAGAATGAATATTGAAATTTAACAGAAATCTCACTTGTGAAATTTTATAAAATGTCAAGAATTTTAATGTCTCCTCAACATAATTTTATCTTCAACTATCTTCAGAGATTATTGCAAAGACAACTCCCCAAAAATACATTAGTGTTTATGAATATTCGTTGGGTGTTTTTAACACTAAATATTTATTACTTTTGAGAATTTTAAATGAAATTTTTGGAGTATTTTATAAAAAAATTTCAAATTATATTTATTTTTACGTAATATTTTACATGTTACAGTTTTAAAAAAATGCTAATTTTAACGATGTTAATTTAATAAAATGTAAACATACCAAAATGAAAAAGATGATTATTTTTTCATTTAACAAACAGATTATTTGAAAATTTTTATCAGACTCTTAATTTAGAACGAAGAAGTAGTCGACCATAGCCTAACTTAATAAAAGTTGAGACAAATTAACTTAGTTTATAAATACTGTTTTCTTTAGCGATTTTTTTCTCTCTACAACAATACGCTTGCTAAGCTGTAAAGAGTGAAATGATTCTTATTAATGCCAATTAATTTGAATAATTTATTACAATGATTCTAATGGTAACTACTTGAATGCAGCGACACGATGTCTCGTTCCGCCTGATTTCCTATTCATTGAAACACCTTGCGAATTTGTAGCTGTGAGTGAAGTTACGCTGATACAACACTTTTGCTTCTTATTCCATTTACCTTTGCAAATTAAATATTCAGACAAAATGTTTCTTTTATGATTAAAAATAATACAAACTCTTCAATGTGAAGGATTCATAGATTCATGTTCCGTGTATAATTGGCATTGCCTATATTTCAGAATAATTTTTTTTATTTCAGTGAACAGCATAACATTTTTAACTTTATTTTTGTTTTCTAAGTATTTCAATCTCAAAATTTATCTGTTATGTTTAATTTTATATATTAATAATATGCAAAAAATAACGAAGATTTGAGATATTGAGATCAAACTACATTCCCATCAGCAAGTTATCTCATTCTATACACACTGAGATAGTTCCAAAAAGCACTTGTAAATCTATGCTTTATACTAACTGCTATGTAAAATTTATTTTACATAAAATATTAAAATTATGTAACGTTCTAAAATAGATTAAATAAACCATTAATGTTTATTTAACGTGATCGGTTTATAAAATTTAAACTAAAGAGGTATAATTCTACTTCATCCGATTCCAGATCCGTATACAATGATGTAACTCTTTATATTACTTTTTATCGATTTTTAAAAATCTATTTTTCTTAATATAAACATTATTATGATTAAAAAATCTTAAGCTTCCGCCTTTAGGATTGTGCCTCTCACATACACACACACGACAAAAATACAGCTAGAGGTCAACCACTTCTAGAAATAAAATTTTTTATAAGTTACTCATTATGTTCATGATTTTGTTTACAGTTATTTCTCATGTTTCTGAAGTTTCTCATTCTCTATCATTGCCTAATTATTATTTGTTTTTGAATATTTGATTGAAATAATTCATACAGAAGCTAGAGATATAAGATAAGCAGCGATTTTTTGTGCTTATGCGCTTTGAGATTAATTTCTTTAAGCAAAAAGAAAGCATTAAAGTAAATAGAAACATCCTAAACTCAATTAATATGAATTTTAATGTATAATTATCTCTTTTGTGAGCATTAGAATGAGATTTATCCTTATACACATCCTATTATAAATTAACTGTTTAATTTTATCTTATGAAGTTAAAATTATTACTTTCTTCTTACATTCGTGTTGGATATAAATTACGAAACTATTACTTTATCTACCAAGAAGACCACATATGCTCGTATACTAAGAATAGAGAGACAGTTGCCAAATATTCATCTCCAGGTGGCTAGAAACATGCTTAGAATATTCAAGTGCGAGCGGTGCCCAGTTGCGAATCAAAGTAATTCACTCAGTCAACACTTCCCGTATCTCGCATAATTGTAATAAGGACCTCATAGGGAGAGATGCATAAACTGACCTCGACAATTTTACCTCCCTATGACGCCTGATGTTGGCGATCTGTGCAGCGATTGGCAATGAAGATGCTATATGATTCTCGTTAGTTTACCATCTCCCACACGTTTTATCCTCGTTACGCTGTTTTTAAATAAATATATATATTTTTTTAAATATAAATAAATCAGACGAAAACGTACGAGTTTTAAATTGCTTTTACCGAAAAATCGCGTTATTATACGTTTAACGATAAAAATCAGCGCGATTTTTTTCTCGCTTTCGATTCATGCGATTCTTTACTAATCCGTTATTATTTTTGCGCGCATTGTCGAAAGAAAATACGTAATTTAATAAGCTGCTAAATAAGTAACTGGAATATCTATTAATTCATTTTTAGCGTTAAAAATTAGAGAAATAGCATCGTTTCTCTCTCTCTCTCTTCCATGGTATAAAACTGGCCGGAATTCTGGAGAACCAAGACACAGTGACACTATCTGACGTGTCTTGGACCTAAATGAGCGTTTATTCACACCTTACTGCTTCGGAATTCAATAAACGTTTCCCGTTGTCCTTAAACAAGAGGGGATGGTGCAGGTTTTATACCCTGGCCGTAGATCAAGTCACCATATTCAGTTTACAAGACTACAATTAAGCGGTCATGACATTTACGTCAGAGTATGTGCGCATGCTCGAAATGCCACAACGAATTAAAGCGTTTCCTCTGGTGAAAATTTTCGTAAAATCTCCGAAAACATTCATTTTTATAACTTCAGTTATATTGGCGCATAATGCGATAAACGTACACGAGATCGAGTTAAAGTAATCTTTTTTACTTTATAAGCGTGTTTTGTTACATCGAGGACACGCGAAAAATATCCATTTATAAGAGACAATCTATGTAAGTTTCTCCACCCTATAGAGGGTGGGATCAATGTCTGTCTATCTCCACCTCGACTACCTGGACATAACCAATGGACGAACGTGTCATCCTTATATAGGAGGTAAACTAGCTATGTCGTCCCATTCTCGTCATGTCCAGCCGTTGGACCATTGTCACTCTGATCCTTTGTATCTTCTACACCAGCGTCAATCTTAGGTAAGCTTAACTACTTATTGTTCCTTACATAAAACTTCATTTACTTCTACCGTATTATTTTACAACTGCAAACGAAAAACGGACCGAATTTCATTCAAGGAATTTCGTTCGTAGAATGCACTCAAATGATTTGCTTTTTAATTATTATTATTATTTTCTTGGTTACCAATCGATTCGTAATCTGATAGCAATATTTTGAATAAATTTATTTCGTTGTTATTGTAATAATAAAATGTTAATATGTCATAATAATCACTGACGAACTTTGAACCGTGTAGTTGCGAATAAATTAAATTTTCAACTGGCAATTAATATTATAATACTAAAATTTAAATATATATATATATATTCTAAATTATTTTTTAAGATAAATATATCTTATAATTATATTTTTATAAGTAAACCGAAGCACGTTTTCTTGGTATATAAGAGGGGCGGACCATTTTGGTAGAGCGATAGTAAAGCAAGTAACCCAGATATTATCGAGTTGTATTCTTTTATCGCAAGACTTAAGGTCTAAATTAAAATATCTAGGATGTAAAAAACAGAAATAAATAAATAAATAAATAATCGATAAAATTTCCATTACCGTGCATTTTTTGTACCGGAACTCGCACAGTTCGTGTATCTGCTTACGGTGTCACTTTTAATTAAGAGCGATGGTAATTATGGTTAAAGTATCCGTTATAATAATAATGTCGGGTTTTTTAACTGGAGGGGGGAGAATGTTTTCGCAGTTTGCTCTATCTCCCACACCTCGCTGTGAACATGAGATCCCCATTACACTCCCGAATCTTATCACTAGCATTCCACCTACAATCAAACGGTAAGAGAATACCAACCAAACCTGTCTTGCTCCTTCGCTAATTACTTCCACCTTCGCTGCTTTTTTAACCTTTTTTTTCTTCTTAAAGATTAAGTGATTATAATAAGTGACCAATTAGTTCGAAAACTCTTCGGAAGAGTCCCGATTTAAAGGCGTGCACCTATCCTTTAATTACGTCTATAGGAAACTGTCGAAACTTCCGAAAACATGCTACAAACAAAATCATTAATTTTCCTGATGATCACCTCATTCATCTGATTGTAAGTAGGGGGAAAAATAATAAAGAATACACTCCCTTTCCTAACCCAACACGATTTTAAAAGATGTCCCTCCCAAAATCTGTTTTACTAATCGATCTTATTCGCTGTCAACTGTCCAATTCCTAAAGTCAAAAAAAGAAGGCGGTGAGACTTGCAGACAGAATAATTCTCATAATAATTCCTGCAGTTGATATTCTTCTTGACAAGTCGAACATTTTCTGAATTTGAATAAAAGCAAAAAGTAAAAAACTGGCGTCAATCAAAACAGCCAAAAAATAATCTGAATTTTGAATAATTTTTCTTCGAACTGTTCATACCTCCAGGCCTCCTGGAAATAATTAAACCGTTAAATAGATGTCGATATAACAAATTAACGAAGAGACTCGTTCTCTCTCTCTCTCTCTCTTTAGTGGTTGGCATTTAGCTTAATCGTTTTTCTTTTAATTTGATAAAGTGTCACGAATATCTAACAAACGTTCCAATTTCCAGACAGACTAGTGCATTTTCTTGTAATAAATTATACAGTTCAAAGTTTCACTTCATTTAAGGTTCACTAGATCCCATGACTTAAAGTCTCACTCGACGAGTTTTATGGTTAATTGAGAATGTAAAGCCTAGCGGTGATGGAAATACCGAACTAAAACGCAAATAATAACAATAATAAATGGTCGAAAATTTGCATTTTTAAACTAAAATATGCCCGTTTTGCGTAGTGACAAATAAATACTTCTTTTTTCCTTTATTTCGATTCTTACAGATGTTTAAATCTTTAATCAAACGTCAAAATTAAGTTTGAAACTCGATACTTGTCACACTTGAACAATAGAATTAAATAGTAAAAAAAAAAAAAGCAAAACTCACCTTCATCTTTTCTTCAAATGAGACCAATTTCCATCTGTGCTGAAACATTTTCTAAATTCAACTGGTAATTGTACTCAATTGCTCCTTTCAAAGTATGACTTAAAGTCCAGAGTTCGCATATTTGTAGAATTGCGAATAAAAACAGAAAAAAAAAATCGAATAAATTTGTTGTTTACAAATAAATATCGAAAATTAATGGCTGCTTTAATGTTTTATGGCTTCTTTTTTCTACTTAGTCTAATTTGCAATGTAAGATCAGATCTGCTCTCTCTGTCAAGCAAATCTGTTATATACGATACAGACTAGGAAGCATCTTTCGATATAATACGAAAGCCTCTTGAATTACGACGAAGAAACCAGAAAAGAGGAAAACGAGTAAAATGTGACACTCATAGTAAAGACGTTTAAAAAGTGAATGATTTGAATAAGTCCGTCCCCCCTGCGAAAGCAAAACTGATGAATGAACGAACGGTGGCGAGAATGTTAAAACACATAAAATTATCTATAGTTTATGATAGGATTACTATTTTTCTTTCTCTCTTTTGGTTACTGTAGCACATACACCGTTAATTCCGTGACTTGTTTGTTTAGATCTCTGTCTTCTGTGGTTGCGTTTAGCGCTAACGTGATTTGTAATAACATACCTGGATTGACTCCGATTCAGCGCAGATTATGTCACAGGAGACCAGATGTCATCGTCGCTATTGGAGAAGGATCCAGAATGGCGATCGTGGAGTGTCAAAAACAATTTCGATATCACCGTTGGAATTGCACCGCTATAGGGAGTGAGGCGGTTTTCGGCCACGTGGTCATCGTCGGTGAGTAACGACAAGAAAAGGTTTTCTAAAATTTACGAAAAAAATTCTCATTTGAATGATTTAAAAAGTTTCCGTTTCGTGCAGGTAGTAGAGAAGCGGCTTACGTTTATGCCATTAATTCTGCTGGTGTCGCTTATGCTGTAACCCAAGCGTGCAGTCGTGGTAACATAAGTCGATGTGGATGCGACAAAACTAAAGACGGTGTTCATAAAAGTTGGAAGTGGGGAGGATGCAGTGCGGATGTTAAATATGGCACCGAAATGGCTAGAAAGTTTCTAGACGTCAGGGAATTAGAGAAAGATGCTAGATCCCTAATGAACCTTCAGAATAATAAAGCCGGAAGGAGAGTAAGTAAAAATTATTATAACGCGTGTTATATGTGGTTGTAAGAATACTAACAAGTTATCTATTGTTGCTCTGAGCTAAAAAAAATGTTTGCTATGACAATATATCTCCCGCTGAGAGATGGATACTTCTTTTTTAATGGAAGCGTGTCTCTTTGCCATCTCTCAGTCTTTGCAATAAATAGTTAACTTCTTGCCTCGAAAGATTTATGAAAAAGCCCGTTTTAAAAATATCTCTTGTTATAAATCCATTGATAGTTTACTAAAACACACAAATTTTAAAAGATAAAAATCTAAGTGATAGTTCTCTTTGCTAAGTTGTTTGACATTTATTTTCGATTAACGTATAAAATGCATACAAAGTATAGAAAACGAATTCGTCTATGTAACGAAATAATAATCATATACGTTTATAAATGATCTTTAATTTATTATTATTTACCGCAAATAATTGTAATTATCAATAACAGAATTAATTATACGAAAATCCGAGTTTTGTGTGGCGTTAATTCGTTTTATAAACAAGCACGATTCGAAGATAACAAACTTCCATCTTGGCGAGATCAGCGATAAATAAAATTTTTCTAGGATCGTACAGGAGTACGGCAAACATGATTTAAGCGGGTCAATAGATAGTAAAGATCTCTATTAACCTTTCTGTACACTTGTTACTATTCAAAGGTCTGTCAGTTGTTTAAACCTAGACGATCTTTCTAGACGAATTTGAATTATAATTCAACAAGTTTGGCGTAATCATTCTTACTGCAGGTTATATAACACTGTCAAATATATAAACATTCGCCCTTTGGTCCATCAATCAGTCCTTATAATTCGTTTATGCCTCTGAAAAACAATGCTTACCATTCTTCTCTAAATAAACTTTGCACCACATCATCGAAAGAACAGTACAAGATGTAGAATATACGTTGATAATGGCTAAATTTTATAAAATCTACTTCAGTTTTAGAGTTGTGATAGGTATAGTTTATCTTGTTTTATGATAATTTAAAGCACTTGCAATAAAAAATATCAAATTAAATATAATACTGTTAACAATTTTAATTTTTTTGTCGTCATCATCATTATCGTTACTCTTTGTTGATGGTAAAAGTACGAATGTGAATGTATTCATGTTTATTGAATTTTTGTGAATTTTTATCTCTTTATATGATGTCATAGGATGCGTTTTATTAGTTAGTTTGTTAATAAACTTTAAGCTAATAAAAATAGCTAGGAAATTAGATCAAAAAGCATGATTGTTGAACTTTGTAAAAGTTATATAAATGGTTATACCAAATTTATGCTGATTATTTGGGACTTTTACAAGATTTCATTATTTTTAAACAGTCAGTAATCGGTTTATTTTGCTTTCAGTATGTAAACCAGTATCAAAACCACAAAATTGCTCATTAAAGTTCAACATTAAAAGAAAATTTTTCAAAAAACTCTTCGTTTAGATTTCATTCTAGAAAACAGAACATATGGATATAATAATAAATCTATGCTCATTAAACTGTTTGTCGAATTTAATAAGATATAATGTTAAACTTTTTTACTTTTATTCATTACAGGCCGTCAAAGATACGACATTAACAGAATGTAAATGTCACGGCGTGTCGGGATCATGCACAATGAAAACTTGTTGGAAGATGTTACCACCTTTTACTCGCATCGGCGAATATTTGCTTAAAAGATATCACAAAGCCAAGAAAGTGGTGGCTCGTTCGTCGAAAAAATACCTTCCACTCTATCTCCGCTTAAAAAGGCATAAAGGAACACCTAAAAGGCCTAAACCGAAGGATCTGGTGTATTTAGAAAACTCTCCGAATTACTGCGAGAAAGACTTAAGTGTGGGATCGTTAGGAACAGTGGGACGTCTTTGTAACAGAACTTCTACAGGAATGGACGGATGTGGTCTACTGTGTTGCGGACGAGGTTACAATACTCATCAATACACCAAGACATGGCAGTGCAAGTGCAAATTTCATTGGTGCTGCTTTGTCAATTGCGAAGTGTGCAGCGAAAGAACCGAAGAATACACTTGCAAGTAAACAAAAAATCCAGTTTTTGCCACTAGTGATATATTTATGAAATTACAATTGTTTATATATTTCTATTTTATAAATTGTATATAATAATCTATTGAAAAAATAAATAAATAAAGTTTATTTTCGTACCCGTTGCGTGGTATTTGAAAGGTTAAGAATTTTATTATTAAGACATTATTCAGTGAAGTTTGTGTAACTTTTAAAACCGTTGCCATCTTCCTCAGGATATATTTTATCTGGTCAAGGATGGTTACGATGACATCAACTAGAGATATAGAACCGAATCGGTGATCTTCGAGAAACTGAGGTCTCGCAGGATGAGCCGTGATGCCATTAAACTGATATGAGATATTATTATTTTCGGATGAGGCAAGGACAAAAATTTTCGATGAAGTTTTTTTTTATTAACTTATTTATTCTAAGCTCACAAATATATTTTTAAAAAGTTTTATAGTTTGCTTATGTCTTGTAATGCTGTCTGTTTCCGCTATAATAATTTGTACCGAAGATACCCGCCAGCTATTCAGATGTTGGATGTAAATTGTAAGGTGGGACTATATCTACTAACGGGAAAGTACCGAATCAGCCTTGCTCCAGTTAAAAGCTTATCGAAAACAGTGTGGGTGATGATAGAAAAGAGGATTAGATGACTGATAACAACCATTCAGAAAGGTATCTAGAATTAATAAAGTTGAACTTTTGAATAGAAAACCGTTTAAGGTCAAGATATCTGATGGTGGCTGGAGGACGTTTATACATTAAATCTGAATTCTGTTGCTTCGTAATGTTTTAAACGAACGATTTTGAACGCAAAATGACACCTTTTTTTTCCGGTAAGAACCGGTCAATACAAAGATAAATGCAGTCGCCGTTCTCATCCTGCGGGCATTCTCGAGTGACATCATATATTTTCAAAGGAGAAACCGTTCACTTTAAGGTGTAGCTATTTACACAAAGAAATATTATACGTTCAATTACCTATTAATTACAGCTTGGTAAAGCATTAAGTACCATATATTTCGTTGCTGAAAAGAGATTCGATCTTTCAGTACTGCAATGATCCATTACTAAACACTCATCCTAACCTGCTATTTACTACTAACCAAACCCACAGCAATATTGTCTTATGTATTCAGAACACGGACAGGTACTGCCAAGGTGTGACTGTAAGTAGCACCATAACATCGCGAGCAGGGTCATGCCCCTCTGCTTACTGTCTAAAGTGCATGCTTGACGTTATCTAAGAATCAAATTTTTTCTTTACATAAAAAAATAAAAGAAAAAAAGTGTTATATTATTTTAATCTAATAAAATTTACAAATTCGATTATTATTTCTACAGATTATTAATTATATTTTAAAATATTCCGTAAAATTATCTTCAAAAATGGCGAATAAATAAAACATCATCGCGGTTCTATCGTATTTTTCTTAATCGGTGACAACTTTTAGAAGGATTATGTGCCGTGAATATAGATTATTAATTATCATGGCTAGGACGATGGGTAACAGGTGTGGGATGAGATTCCATGTGCATGAAACATAATAAAGTCCAGGATATATAAATGAGTCAGCTTCAGTTTGGAGAAAGCCTTGACTGAACTGTCCGACTTTCTCCATCGCAGGTGTTCGAAGTTACAGGTATGACAGAGCAGCCTACACGACGTGATTAATTGTGAGCCTGAGGTAGATTTTCTCTTTTGCCTCATCTACATGTAAACATGTGGCGTAAAAGCCACGGTTATGAATGGTTAGAGAATCGACCGAATCGTATATCAACCAGACCTGTATTTAATTGGAAAATTATCTGAATGATTCAACTCCATCATTCATAAACATTTTTATATTTTACTTTTTTTTTAATTATTATCACGAATACGTTTCATAATTAAAATTTCACTTTCTTGTTTAGGAAGAGCGAAACTCATTGAATGGTTAGAAAATTTGAGAAACTCATTACTTTAATGTGATTAATAGAAAGTTAATCACATTAAAGTAATGAATTATGGCCTTATATTTTGGCCTTTCTTCGCATTCATTCCTACATAAAATATTAAAGTTACTCTCATTAATGAGAATATTAAAAATATTTCAATTAAAAATTCATAAATGGCACTTTATTTTATGAAATTTTATACCCATTAATTAAAAAATAACAGTATTAATCCCCTGTGATTATGGATATTAAAATTGCCGACGATAATTATTTTTCTTTCAGGAAAAATAAAGCTAAAAATTTTTTTTACACTTTGGAATAATCAAAAGTTGATTAAACAAGATTAAATTAATTCTATTCGGCTCTTTTCTTGATATGGAGATGTGGATAAAACTTAAAAATGTTTGAGAAAATTAATCTAGTTTCTCTTAAAGATCTTATCGAGTAGTATTACGAATTGAACTTATTGTTGTCTGATATGCTAATATTGATCATAAATGGAAATTTATGTAAACCTTCAGGTTTTTACCTTCTTTGAACAATTATAATAACTTTCAAGCACTTTAAACTGAAAGGACATTTAAACATGGCTTTGATTCGTCACGGCATTTACGTTTTGTTGTTAAAAACCATTCACTATTGTTCTTGAAAGATAATATCGCCAAGCCCAATCTTGGCTAAGAAAAAACTTACGAAATTTTATTTCTATCAGAGTTGTAGTAAATAAAAAGTTCTTTATCATAGCTAAAGCGAATAAAACAATTTATTTTGTGTGTGTGTGTATGTGTATGAGTATTAGTAGGTCTGTTTAAAAGTAAATAAAATACAGGTAATTAATTATTCATCGTTTTTATTTATAAGCCATAAATATTCTACAACATCAAAGAAAAATACTGCTTAACATATTAATAAAATAATCAAAGAAAATTAATATGTTTGCTTTTTATCTTGAAAAGTTTAACCACGCTCTTATTGAAGATTTTTTTCCTAATAACCTAATTTTGGTTTATTTACAGCAAATATTATATTGTTATCAATGTTTTTACTTTTCTTTTATATGCGTGGTTTCCATTTCGATTGCTAAGTTTCATATTACTTACTAAATTTGATCTTTCGTAAGTTGTTGCTGAACAGGGTTGTAGAAAGATCAAAGAGCAAGTAACGCGTGACAAGTCCCGTAGGAAGCTTCAATTTAAAAATGCTTTGTCTCCGATTTAAAAGAAGAAAAAAAAATTAAACTTATTCGCCCTTTCGACTTACTTGTTAGTAGAGAATGGCAATCTTAGAGAGGTATGAAGTTCAACCGGAATCTTCCTGTGGCGCATAAGATGAAAGAAAAGTTTCTTATTGCTTTGGTTTTATTTATCTGATTGATTTATCTTATTGCTTTGGTTTTATTTGGTTTTATCTAAATTTTGTTGATAGTATTTGTGACTGATTAAAACTTTTTTCTGATTTTTAAACGTGTAAGATTATCACTAACCAGTAAGCATAATAGGATGATTACAGAGATATACAAGAAGAGTGAATCCATCAGTTAATAACTGGATTATCTATTTAATCATGATAAATTATTATATACCATATTTTCCCATTTTATTAGGTTATAAATAAAACTCTAATTATTTATTTTTCTGTTTACCATTCTCTTATAATATTATAAATTCGCATCTTGAATTTAGTTGGCAAATTTTTAAATATGACTTTAATTGAAATTCAATAGGTTTAAACTGAAAAAGTAGATTGATAATGCAAACAGAGAAAGAATAAAAATTAGAGAAATCATCATAATCTACATATAAACCTATCAACGTAAACAAGAAGCGTTTAAAATGTAGATAAGTTTATATGTTCCCAGAATATTGATAATCAGTTTATCATGTCAATCTAACATATGAAACAATTTATCTTCCGAATTCTCGGTAAAAATTAAAATAACTTTGAATTGGTTACTGCCGTATAAATTATAATGTTGACTACTTACTGATATAGTCAACATTGTAATTTATGTGACATTAAAAAAATTCAAATTTATTTTAATTGTTACCGAGAATTCGTTTAGAAAGTAATTGTTATTTTTAAAGATTAAAGTATTAAAAAATTGGATAGTTAATTATATAATAGCCATAAATGTTATTTATGGCTATATATAATGAAAATTTTGGATACACGCATTTACTTTTTGTTTGTTCATCCACTAGATATCTCGAGAACTAAACATGGCAGATCATTCAAATTTTAAGGAATCATTCCGTACAATGAATTAATTTTGAGGATGTTATTAATTTAGTGTTATAAGTTGGCAATGTCTAACTTGTAAGCGTTAAAGCGTTAATATTTCTTATATATAAAAGATTTTATAGTCATTTATAAGGATTTTACATGTATTGTAAGCAATGCTTTTATGTAACTACTTTTGTACTTTTGTGGTTATCAGATAGTTTTCAAAATATCTCCAGAATCGCACATTGAAAAGCATTCAAATTTTAATTCCTTGATTTTATCTAATATTAAATTTAAGTCTCGTTCAGAGTCGGATTTGCATATACAGATGAACTTCGAAACAACGGACTAATTGGGGGAGAGGTGGTCCGTTGATGTGAATTGTCCGTTGTTTCGAAGTATTGTTTTTTCGCGATATAAAACCATAATGCAGATGAACTTATTACTTTTGGGTAGGTTTCGTATGTTTACGCTTATGCACAACACCTTTTTTATCTTTGTTTGGGCCAACATCACAATTAATTGCAAAGTCTTTGAGCTTTTCTTTGCAGTTTTTTATATCACTAGGCCGGATTTTCGGTCCGCTACGCCGAAATTTCATCCGGACAATCTGAAAAGTTATCCATTGCTTCCGGAATCCGTTATTTCGGGATCCGTTGATTCGAACTTATAACATTTAAAGGGCTCCTTCAAAATGCATCTTTTATAAAGATCTTTTTAATGAAACATGAGGCCCCTTATAATGTGGGGCCTTAACTTTGTTTAGCTTAACATAAATCCAATCCTAGTCTCATTCAAATTAAAGAATTTCTATACATCTAAAGTTATCTTTCACACATTAAAGATATTACAAAATGTCTACAACGTTACTTATCATTTTTTGATTGCCAAATTATATTTCTTATAAATATAAATAGAGATAGTTCTAAATCGTCTTTTGCATAATACGATAATAATTAATGAAAACAAAAGAAAAAAGAAAATGTTTACTTTGATACGACTGCTCGCGATATTTGCAAATCTGTTAAGTTATGCAATGAGCATACGAATATAAAATTTGCTTTCACATTTAAAGAGATTATATTATGATAACATAATTTAAATATATTTTAGCATATTGTTTTGATGAAAATACGCATAATACAAAAACGTCTTTATTTTATTATTCGAGCAGTAATCGGAATAAGAATACCGGCAGAGTAACTTGATAAATATTTAGCAAACTTCATCTCTACATGATTATCTTTTTAATGAATAACCTTCACTCATTTTATTTTTCAATTTTAAATATTTTATCCTCTAATGTACTTAAATACGTTTAAATGTGTAGAGATAAACTTTATATATTTTTATTACACGAAAATCTAGTCATGTAAAAATATCGCGATCTGATCGTTTCAAAACTATTGAGTTATTGATTATTCCTTATTTGTTTATAATATTAATGGAAAAGTAAAAATTTAGCATTTTCGATTTTCTGATATCTGTTTCTTCGATTTATTTCCATCGATAAAATTAATTTGACTATAAATTACGATCCGAGTGGCTGCTTTAATAGTTTGACCCTATTGCATTACATTTCTACTTTCGTCATCTCGTTACCTTGATCTTATTAACTTGATTTTATGTAAATTTCAATCGAATTCTGAACTTTCTCCATTGATTTCCCAATTTTTCTTTTTAAGTAAATATATCCTTATTAGGTTTATTTTTCCAACGGTTTACGAGATTACGGTATTAAATTTATACTCGATACGTTTTGGTAACACAAGTTTTGTTTGTAAATGAGTTAATCCTGTTCATTCCGGTTCATTTATGTCTACGGCATATAAATCAAGCGTGATCTCGCTCATGGGCTACGCATACGTCGATTTTTGTTTATCTGAAGAGTATAGAAAAAGTTTTGCTACCCGGGAGATTTCAAAGACCTTCAAGTCTATAATACTGAGATCAGTCACAACTTAGCTGGATACGAATCCGGATCTTGCCCACTCATTCTTGATAGCTTTCGTTTCCTGCAGTTCATATGCTATTTTTATGAATTATATAGAAAAACTGTTCCTTATTTTGTGAGTTATTCGTTAATTCTTAAAATTTCTGTATAGCTGGTAACAAAATAAAACATTGTACAATGTTTTATATGATTTGACTGTTTATTAACTATCATTTATCGTGAGTTCTCTGATGTTTAATTATATGAAAACTATTCTAGTATTAGTATTAGTATTATTTGATTAATTCAAAATCAGTTTTTTTCTTTCTATGTACGAATGCCAGCGATACTGAACGAAAATTAGACATTCGTACTTTCGTTCTAAAATTAAACAGACTTGTAGGTTTTAATCGAATCGTGTATTAGCCTATTTTGTCAATCTGAAGGACTTTCCTATATTAAGAAAACGAAGAATATTCGATGATAAAAGTCAATAAATCATTTGTAGACATTATTTTTATATAGGCCTATTTTATAAAATAACGAAAATTGTTTCTTAATTTGTTCAATATTGGCCTAATTTTTTTCATTTATCATTGAAGTATTCTTTTAAAGATTTTAATAATATGGTATTAGTTTCTCTATAGAAAATATAAAATTCGTGAACCATTTCTGTTCATTCTTCACTATTTTATCACCTAACAGAATTATAGTTTGACCTTTATTGCCTTTTAGTTATAATATATAAGTTAGTTAGTTGATTAGTTAGACATTTTGATTAGTTTCTTTTTAATTCTAATAAAAATTATATTAAAGGCATATTTTGCATAATTGATTTTATTAGAATGATTTATTTTTAGCATTTTTTAACGAAAAAATGAACTAATGTATTCATTTTATCACTCCCTTGCAAAACAATCACTTAAAACATTTTCTGAGCATTTCTATGTTTATTTACACGTTTGAGTATTTTATTTTCATGTCTAAATGCATAAAACAGTAATAATATTTTAAATAAAATAATATTTGAACGTATATATTAAAAGAAATCAGATTTTAATGGTTACAAAAATTTGTGAAGGTGGCATTCAGTACGGCTACAGATCATTTAGAAAACCTAATAAATGCTCGTTAATAGGAAGAATAATTCAGTTTGATCTAAAAAAAAATATCTTGAAGACATACTTGATAATCTGAAGAATTCATTTATGACCAAATCTATTTATCATTATCAGAAATACTGTCTTCAAAAAATATGTACTGTACCTCTTAATGAAGGAAGTGACTAATTCATTTTTGACGACATGAGATATCATTGGGAGATCAACGTAGTAATTACGAATATCATCTATTTATGTTCGATAATTCTTGATTTTAATATATGATATTAAAATTTCTCATATTCGAAAAGTTTCGATGAACATTAAGGTCATGATGTAATATTTATGTTAATTAAATTTGATAATTTTAACAGAACTAAATAATCTTCGTATAAAAATAGATCTATAACAGATTTACCATCAGTGATTATTAAATTGTCAATGATATAATATTTCCAAAATTTTACATTTATAAAGTAATCAGAGAAAGTAATTTATAAAATAATTTTATAAAGTAATCAGAGACTGAATGTGACAAGTCACATTCAGTCTCTGATTACTTTATATGCAATTGAAAAAGAAGATACGATCAAGAATGAAATAAGTTGTGGGTGTTTCTATAATTTTGTAATTTTCATACCTGTAAAAGGAAAGTAATCCATCACTTTAAAAATTCGAATATAGTTATAAGAATTGTCATTCTCTCATATGTTATTTTGTATTACGTTTGGGCGTTTAAACAAAATTCTCGGCATAAATAATTAATTGAGCTGAAAAAACGACCTATATTTTTACGCAAATCTGCAGTACACCCTATATTTGTGAGGAAAATAATGTTATAGAGAATTCTTTAAATAAAATATTCAAATTTATATCCATATATATTCTTGCTTACGTTAGTTAAATTCTTTAAAAATGGAAAAGTAGGTTAATTCACTAATAATTCTATTTATCAAAGAAATCTCATTCAATATCTCTGATATTCGATTATTTTGATGTTCATATTTGTGTAACTCTATCATATTATATATTTTATATTAAATAAAATTATTAGATCTTAATCCTTTTTAGCTAATGTTTACATATAAACAAATGTCTTGACTGACTGACTCATCAACGCCCAGCCCAAATCCTTGGATCTAGAAATATGAAATCTGGATTGTATATTCCTTCCATGATGTAAGCACCCACTAAAAAGCGACTTTAGAAATTCGACTCCTAAGAGGAATCGAATTTCAATATCTCTTATATCTCTTAGGACCGATGAAATAGCGACTTGGTCTCTGCTTAAAAAGGTTCCTCATACAAATGCTTAAAAACGTAATTCAAGATTTTTCTCTAAACAATACTCAAAAGGACAAATCTAGATTCGAGAGTGAATTATAGAACTCTTCGTATCTCCTATGTTTGTTGAGTTATAATATTCTTTTTTGTGTGTGTAAAAGTCTTTTTAAAATCCTTAGAAAGTATTTTAACCATTTTTTTTTTTAATTCGCTCCTAAAGGAGTAAAAGGGATGAAGCGTATAAAAGTAAAAAGGGTCTTTTTTATTCGATAGAAGACGCGTTACCCCGGTAGTCCCTTAACAGTTTTTGTAAGCTTATTCATACCTTTATAAAAATGAAACAATGAAAGTTGAGAAACCTTAAAAATTAAAACAGACTTCAAAAAGTAGAAGGGACAAAATGCACTAAAAATAACCCTTTCTTATATTTAAATTGTTCATTGCCATCAAAGAAAAGTTTATTTATTGGAATCAAAATGTATTTAAAGTACTTAAATATTCTATCGAATCACGGGTATCAAACTATACGAAATAATATATAATATATGTATATATAGTATATATGTGTGTATGTATGTATGTATTAGTATGTATAGTATGTAATATGTACATATATATCATAATCTTTTGGATTTTTAAGAATTTATCAAAAAATTCTCTTCAACTTAACACTGGTTTATGTAAAATAAAAAACGGATCGAAAAACGTCGTAAACCGGCCGTCCTCTTCAGTGACCTCAATTTGATTTCACTGCATCTGTCACAGGGATTATATATGTTGCTATTCATATATTTTATTCATACTATTTACAATTATTACAGTGTAGAAAAAACTCACTCGTAACGAAATACAGATTATTCATAACAAGTATAGTTGATGACATCATATAAGATGTTACAGATGACATCATGGGAAATCTGCAAGAGCATAGCAAATAAAGGAAAAGGGTTCTTCTCAAGAGAGCGAAATTTGACTGATTTAATTAGTGATAAATTGATCCATAGTCACTCATGGAGAAATAAGGCAGCTGAGGAACAAGAATTACAGTCTATTTTATTTTATATAGATTTAAATATAATTATGAATTAATTTTGTATTCAAGAAAATTAATTCATAATTAATTTTCTTGAATACAAAAATAATTCATAATTAAGTGGGAAAATCCAGCCCTGATGATGTCAAATAAATGTCTTTTGTACTGTTTGTCGTCCCCGTTCGACGTCAGACTTTGCATAAATATTTTCGCGATTTTTACCCACTGAACGTGGTTTGCCATAGCACGTCCATTGGCAATTTTGGTTCCTGTTGATGCCTACTATCTCTCCTCTAAATTTGTCGCCGCTTCAGCACAACATCCTGTATATATTTTAAATATCCTTCAAAGAAATTTAAGTATAACATCGTTTTTAAGCACGAGGCCAACCCAAAAATTTTAGAAATTTCAAAATTTTTTTAAAATATAATTATTATTAATAATTTAATAAAACGAAAGTTAAAATAATATAGAGCTTTCTTTAATTTTAATAAAATTCAAGAATTTAACTACTGTACTTGGTAAAAGCAGCAATCTATTGCTTTAAGTTTAATATTAAAATTAAAAAACTATATTTTAATTTAATAATTAGTGTTTTTGTTTGTTTTTATCAATACGGGAACATCTCAAGTAATTCATTAGACTAACTAACTATCTTAATCCAAAAAGTATCAAATTAAGAACTTGTTAAAAAGGATCCTAAAACAAATCCTTAATAACAACTTCAACGATCGACATTCCATAATCTATACACTTAATTATAATTTTAAACACGACAACACTGGAAATTTAATTTTAGGAAACACTTGATGATCAACCATATTACGCTTAAACGAAAACATTGTTTACAAAATTTACAAGTGCAATAAATATTTATAATTTATCTCGTTTGAGAAAAACTAACCTGTTGTATCAGAAAATTTTTTTAATTTTTTTTTTTTTCAAAATTGAACTTTACATTTTTAATAAAATGTAACAGGATAACTTCTAGAAAAATACTGAAATCTGATGGTTTAATAAAGAAGCATTCTTTGCTGATTTAATGGTAACAAGACTTTTTAAAAATAATTTTAGTGCGAAACTTATCAATTTTAAAATATTGCAGTAAGCTGTACAAACTGCAATTTAATCAACATTTTTAATTAATTAGAATGGTATTATAACCAGCATTTTTATCTGGGATCAGTAGTTTGGTGTTAGATAACCTTAAGATAATTTAAACACTTTATCGAAAGTATTACGCTAAGTAGATAGAAATTTTGAGAAATAAAACTATACTAAATTTAGGTAAGTACAATTTTGCATCTCTTATTAAATAATTATATTATAATTTAGATTGATTGTCTTAAAACAAAAATATGTTATCCCCGAGTAAAGATTCTTGGTTGATGACAGTTTATTTCTGAAAAATAAACTATTAGAACATTCCTACTTAAATTTAAAAAGGAAAAGAATTAAATTACAATTTAATTCTCAAAAATATGAACAAATATGCTAATTTTCTATAGTTATACATTCGCCTTTCAAGCTCAACACACAAATGTTAATTAAGTATACTTTGCCATAATTAGAGATAAATCAAAATCATCTTTTTATGCAAAAACAAACCAAATACTGTATTTAAGAAAATAAGAAAATTTGCTACAATTTAAAAGCAACTTTTCGACTGAGGCAGAAAAAAAAAATGCAGATAATTTATTTTTAGCATTTTAAAAATTACTTTAAAAATTATTATTAAAGCATAAAATACGAGATTTGAGACTATCCATAAACTACATCACACTATTTCGTACGCTTTTTAATTCTTTCCCTTCGTCACACCGAGTTTGAACCCCGTGACTGTGATGTCACAAATTTGAAGACCGCTCTCTATTTAAAAACTTTTCTCCGATTTTATGTAAAATTAAAAATATATTTTGAATGTTTTTTGTAATTTTAATGGTTGGTGAAATCTTTCCTCAACAAGCAAAAGAAAAAAAAAACATAAAAGCTAGAATAATTTATCATATTTTCAGTAACTTGCTTAAAAATGTACTACATTTATTACTATTATACGACATATAGGGCCTATATTTTACTATAATATAGTATAAAATAACTTCTATTTTGTAGTAGATTCTGTTACATATATTCTTTAACTTCCAAATAACTGAATATAGGTCTAAATGTCATAGAACTGTATATACTATCTGTCATATATTTTATAACAAATGTATCTCCAAATATGTTACATAATAATATTTATTTTTCAAACAAATAAGGCGTAAACATTTTACAAAAATGTATTTTTAATCATAGAAATATAAAATCCTAACCACTTTTACAGGGTGTTTAACGACGTCACAACTTGCATGACTCTCTTCCTCTTCCAAGAGATTTAATCGCTTATTTATTATATTTACATCCTCCCACCCTTAATAACGCCATGTAGTTTATGGATTATCCATTAAATAGAATATAAATTTTTTAATAATGTGTGAATAATTCACACATTATTATAATTTTATATCATAAATTAATGATACTAATATATAAGGTATAGTAAATATCTAAAAAAATACTTATAGATCTTAAGTACACTGATAGAGTTTAGACTATAGCGGCACTTGAAAATTTTACTTAAAATCTGCATGAAATTTAATTACACTTTGAAACGAAAGATTAAACCATAAAATTAATAAATAATCGCGCGTAAATGTGAATTCTGAATAATGAAAATTTACGAAATTTTGACTTTATTTAAATGTTCGATTGATCATAATTTTGTTTCAAAACGGAGTAGGGAAGCTTTCATTTTTAATTGTTGGTGAAATCTTTCTTCGACAAACAAAAAAAGACAAAGAACATAAAAATAATTTCTCGTTTTCAGTAACTTGATAAAATACAATAATAGAAATAGAGTATTTATTTTCTTATACAAAATTATCTGAATATTTTTTATTATATATTCTAAAATAAATTTTCCTAATAAACAACATATATATTTAAATTAACATAATATACTTGTTAACAGAAACACAGATTTATATATAATAAAACTATAATTTATATAGATGTTTCATTAAAGTTGTAATTTCGTTATTTTACATGTTAATGAAACAAATTCGGCAAAAGCTTTTTGACGTTTATAACTAAAGAATAATTGTCAAAACTTAAAATAATCCCATTACGTTAATGGAAAAAATACAGTATTGTTATCCAATATATCTGTCCAGCAGAAACGAAAAGAAAAAAAAAATGTGCAATAAAATAAGGCAGTGATTAGTTTTAAGTTTTGAATCACATCACGTGATTATATTGTTTTCGTTCATATTTCTTTTGGCCCAAACTCCAACTATGAACATTTCTATATCACATTCGTCGTGTCCTCTAAGAATTCGAAAATATCCATCTTCTCCCCAATGCCGACCCCAAGAATTGGCGCACAGCTGTTTAAGGAAAATTAAAAAATAATAATAATAATAATAATAAAATTAAAAATTCGAATATGACGATATCAAAACTTTTTAAATTTACCCAATATTTTACTGGCGTGTCTCCACTTCTGTCTACGCCCCATCTGATACATTAAAATTATTATTAAAACTAATAACAACATCGCAGTAATATTATATGCTAAAATTTTAATCATACCCAATTATACGAACGGAATGCCATCCATGTTGTTGATAAGCTTCGGATAATTGTTCGGATATCCTGGTATGTCTGTATACGCCAGTACTGTATAAAAAGAAGTCGTCTCGCACTTTAAAAGTTGCTGTAATGAAAAATTAAAAATTCTGTGTAGCAATTTGGATTGATTAGAAAATCTGTGTTTAGAAAAGAAAAATCATAGTTTATTAATAATCACCTACTATTGTATATTTTTCTAAACTATTTATATATAAGCTTATCAATATTATTTAATTACTTTATAATAAAATTTGATATTTATAAAAATTGTTTTATGATGCTATTTCTCATACATGCAGTTCTACCAAACAATCTCGCAACTTAATGTTACAAAAATTAAAACAATTATCTGCGTTATTTAGAATATAATACAGTATATAGATTCAGTACTGTATACAGATTAATTTTCTGTTGTTACGTCTAATTAATCCGGAAGTCTGTAGAATCCTTTCCAGATCTTTACGACGAAAAAGGTTTTCCCCCTCCCCTGAGAGTTTTGTATGGTACTTTTCCTCCGATCACGAACCATCAGTACAAAAAAATGGTTCGAGGTGGGCATGCCCGCCAGGCGGTCCGGTGTCTGTATGGGGTCTCATCACAGGCTCTAGTGATCGATGTGGGCTTCATCAGCAGTCCCGGTTCCGTATAGGGATACGCAAATGATCCCCTAGTGACGGACGCGACAACCACCGAATGGTACGAGGTGTTCCCTTTAATCGTTTTTTTTATGACACACGAGGCCAAACGGCGAGTATATTCTAACCTCATATCTATAGACGTGACGAAAAAAATTTACTTTGGTATACTGTATTGTAATTCCCTCATTTGCATATAACACGCATTTCGAAATAATAGTAAAATATCACCAGCCAGTATCAAGATTGAACCAGCCCAAACTGCTGGTTCAGTCTTGATGGAACTGGTCTTAAAAGAGGCTTAAAGAAATTAAATCGAATGAGGTCCATCGTCAGATTTTGAATCTCTTAACGGTTATTGAAATATATGTATAGTTATCCGAACAATCAAATTTTTATACAAATTTTTGCCACACTTTCGAGTTCTGTGTCTTAAAACTTATACAATGTCGATAGAAACATGCTCCTAACACAATTTTATGATGCTGCATCTAATTTTGGTGGTTTGGACGCTTTCTCGGCAATGACTGTTGAACTAGACCAGTGATTCTCAACCACTATATCATGGCACACTAGTGTGCCGCGAAAAATTATGAATGAATTGAATGTACGTATGTAATTGTTTGAATCATATATATATATATAGTGAAACGTAATTGTATTGACATCTTTTGCAGTCGAACCACTGTACCGATTTCTATTAATAGGGTATCGTTAGAAAAATTTAACCCTAGAATTTCTGCAACAGCCAAAATTTTTTGTCGTTATTCATAATTTAATTTTTAAATTAAAATTTATAGTTTCTCTAAAAAGACAAAATCCACAGGTGCGCTACAACTTAATAAGGACCGCTATTCAATGATCCCGCGTTCGAGTATGTCTGTAATCGGAATATAATAAGAATAAATACAACAATCTTAAATTTAAATTAACAACGAATTATTATTATTATTATTATTATTATTATTATTATTATTTAAAATATTTAGGTATGCAGCCAAATTTAAAATATTAAAATGTGTTCCTCAACAGAAAAAAAGGTTGAGAATCGCAGCTAGACGCTTGAAATGTTATTAGGTAATTTTTGTCGTTTATAATTCAGCAATCACAGAGCGTGGAAACTTGCAGACATGGCGCATTAGACTCATCTTGAAATTCTCTGGTTGAATGGTCGCTAAGATACATCATTTGGTTTAAAAATAAAAAAATCTCAATATACAATATGTTAAATCGAACTTGCTCAATGAATATTGCACTGATGAAGCTGAAACTTTGAAGTTTCCCGAGGATATTTTCCAGAATGGGAATTTTTATTTTTGCAATATCTATTTTTGTTATTAAAATATACGAACTTTTATGACAATGAGAGAGACTTACATCATAAAATTCAGAATAAAAACAAAATTCCTAGAATGTAACATACTTTTGTCTAAAACCTTACCGTAGTCGCTTAATTTGCATAAAAGTTGGTTTTGGAAAGTCACGTGAAAATTCTGTATAAACAAAACTAATGGTCCGATTAAGTTCGGATGTTTTTCATTAGCTTCAGCATCAAAAGTTGTTTTTTGCTGACAAATTTTCTTACGTATACTTTAAGTAGTTATCGGGTTAAATTTGTTATAATGAATCGATTTTTATTGTGGTGATTTTCCACTAAAATTTGTATCTAAATACTTTGCTTTATAAGCCGTTTTTTCTTCGGGAAACTAATACTTTGCATACATTTTAATAAAAAAAAATTGATTAATTTTGCAAACAAACTCAACATACTCTTAAGACATTTTTGAAGTTTTAAAAGTTTGAATTTGCACTTCATACAAATCAAAAAGAATAGGAATGGCTTATTGAAAAATTCTCTCAAGCAAAAATGGAGAATATTTTTAATACGCTATTCATAAAAGAGATTAAGAATTAACAGATAATAAGAAGATAAGAGATCATAAGGATTACAGATTAAGAGATTCATAAAGAAACGCTAAAGTTGCCTTCTGCGCGGTATTTCGCGCATTTTATTTGTGATGTAGTTACTTTCCTTCTATCTCAATCGGAAAAGTTTAACAGCGCTTCTATTTTTCATTTGTTGATATCCCATAAGTCAACGCGTATCTTACAAGGAGAGGACCAACCTCGACCCTCCCAGATTTTGCTGAAATTTTCTTATATTATAGTACACAGTTGCCAGTAAT
>WUQG02410365.1:0-16328 GCA_011317285.2 Androctonus mauritanicus
TTAGTACTCTTCAAGAATGGAAAGTGACCTCATAGAGAGATCTTTCTTTCTTTTCTATACGATTTTACATGATTTCCAACCAATGTTTATTAAGTAGCGGGACATACAATGCACGTAATGGACCCTACAACCTAGATAGGTTGGTCATCAGACAAAGAATAGAATTCAACAAGCCAACTAAAAGAATATTGAAAAAAATTGAATAATCAAAATTAAAATATTATTTTGAATATGACAACTCTTATTATTAATTATTCAGATATTTTTTCCTTCCTAATGGATTGCGCCACTTTTCAATCAGTTTTTAAGTGGTAGGGCATAAAATGCAGCAGTCAGCCATACTGTAGAAGACAAGGATCTCTGGGCCGGCTCGGATCTTATGAATAAATTTTCCAAGGAATGAAATGGAATCGGATCAGACTCCTCTGGATATAAAACCAAAACGTTTCCACGCGGCCAACCATCCGACGTGTTCAGTTTTCATCTATCAACTTTAAGTTTCATTGTAACTTGGAAAAACATAGTAAAAAACAAAACTTGTCATGTTTATAATATTGAAAACTACAATAATGTTTCAGTGTACCGTTTTTATTATAATAGCAAACAATTTTTAATAATATTTCATAAAATAAGTTAATGTTATCATCTTTAAAGAAAAATTTACAGAATGAAAAGAAATTACTGTAAATATTTTCGTTATTATCCTTTTTTGTCTTTCAGCTAGGGTCGGATTTAGATATTTTTTCATCTGAAGCAACATTGGAAAATGGCGCCCCCCTCTCCTCTTCACTTACCAATATTAATACATAAATATATCTAATGCTTTGGAACTGGGTATGTAATGAGGTCAGATACATAGTCACTAAGAATTATGCAAAAAGTTTGGGTTGGATTGGAAGAGAGACTGGGATTATATACAGTTTTTAATGAAAAAAAATGGTATCTATGTTAAAAATAATAATAATAAATACAGAGTATTTGCGATTATGATATTCTGATTGGGAAATGCCATGCGGAAAAACGTCAAGAAAAGTATTTTATGTTGACAGGCTATCATTCAGTTTTGTAAATAATTTGATTCTCATTGGTTTCTCTTTCCCTTGATAACTGTTATCCGTTAAAAACACACCATAATAGCTTTATACACTGATTCTACAATCCGAAATATTGTCAAATAAATATAATTAAACTTGAGGTGCGAAATTGCAACTGCATTTCGCGTCCCCTGATAATTTTCGTCCGAGGCGACTGTCTCACTCTCCTCAGTGTTATTATTATTATTTTTATTTTTTTTTTTTTTTGCACATTTTAGCTCCTTTCCAATTAGGGAGATTACTAAAGGGCGGAGGCAGTTCCAACCACGGGCTACACCCCAGACCCGTGGAGGTGAAGAAGATATTGATTATTGATGGAAGCAGCTTAGATTTGGCGCTGCTTCCAGCAATAACTTTTTTCCATTATGTAACTTATGTAACTTTTCACTCTGTTGAGTACTATGCTGAGAGGCGAATTCAGCCTCTGCGAGAGACTTCCCACATCCATTGAGGGATCGGTCAAGCTGAAGGGAACAGTGACCGACTGCATGAGCAAGACAGACTAGAGAAGGGATGAGGGAATAAATTTCCCCGGGCTCGAAATTCACAGAGGCCCGTACATTTCCCACAATTTGTTTTCTTTGCGTTAATTAATAACAGAAGAACTGTGCCGAAGATTTTTCTCTCGGGCCTGACGTCTCTCGATGCCTCTGGGACGAGGCTGGACTCCTTGTATAGTCGGAGAATGGATTCGAATTTAATCGTTGGCTTATGATCTGAAGAACTGGATTCAATTCCCACATTCAATATCTCCAAAAATATTTTTCAAAAACGGCTGATTTGTTGAAATACTGTCGCCTGATGACTGACTCTACCAAGGGAGGATGCCTCCTCGTGAGTACTATTATTTCTATGAAATTCAATGTCGTTTTCCATCTGGCAGGTACTAAACGATGAAAGCTTTACATTCATCACCATATGCCGCCTACACTGCTTATAGGGTCAGCCATCAAGTGTAGAATGAAACTCTTTTTGGATAACAGATGTCGCCACTTTCCATTCAGATAAAGTATTGTTACGTGACGTCTCACGGAGCCTTGAAGTTATCAAAGCCAGTAATCGAATTCGTTTGACAATGATCGTTAGTGGATTTTTATTTAAAATAAAGAGACAGGTGAACTTATAAACGATAACAAAGCTATTTATTAATTCTAATTTAACATTTAACATTAACAATGATATACTTACTAACAATACTAAAGAACTCGCTAAAACGAATCGAGCCAATAGATGCTAGGGACAAAAATACTGAGACAATAACATTAAACTAGAAGAGATAATTATACGACTAACACCATAAGTACAACCACCCGATTTCCTCTCTATCAGGAGAGAACAATGAAAGTGAGATTTATCTTCTCAGTTGATTTCTTGGCAAAGGATGGGGGCTCGAATGGGAATACCATTAACAAGACTACTGTTGATTGGATATTAACGTTAGAGCAATGCAGATGCCGGTAGCGGCTCGGGAAGATGTCGAAGACTTGAGCTGCTCGGAGGATGCGGACAGAGGTCAATCGGACTCTAACAATTGCCGAATCTGCCAAACAGGAATACCTTTTATAGTCTCTATTATTTTTCATCCTTTGGGATGTTGTTGGGCCAAGATAAGGGGTTCCTCCACCTCAGACGCCAGAGACGCATCTCTCGGACCTATAGGAGGAGCTTGATTCGGGTGAGGCGGTTTCCTTTTATTATTTTCTTTTAAGGGGACATCTCTAACTTCCGCTAAAGCTTTTTTCTTTATCTATTTTTACACATCCTCTTGCATCTCCAGATGACTCATCCCAGTCATCTAGTCATTATAGTACTAAATGGGGACGAAATAAGTCCTTTCGCAAACTGCCCACCCTATTTTTCGTTTCAGCCAAACTATTGAGGACGGGGATCTTGCAGACCGACCCCCATGAAGAATTTTTCAAATAATAGAAACTGAACTTCGAAAGCAATTCCTCTAGTGAGAAAGTCGAAGGCAGCTGGATGGCCGAGTGATAATGCATTTTTGTGCCATGCAGGAGGGCCGGGTTAACGTCCCCGTTCCGGCAATTCCTGAAAAATATTTTCGGGGGATTCTGGGCCTGGCTCGGCGATAGGAATAAGTTGATTCATAAAATCAATAATAAAAGATAACTTTAATTTTGAATGTGGAATTCATGAATCTTTCAATGTTATGATAAAAAAACCATGTTCTTTATATCTAATTTAAATATAGCTTTAAAGTAAAGTGATGCATCTATTGAAGATATATCTCAAACTAATATTGTGCAGCTAGTCTTGAAAAGATTAAATCTATATCCTATGGTGAGATAAGGAATATTTCAATTGCAGATTATCGTACATTCAAAGATACTTCAGTTAGGTAGTTACTTTTGTTTAAGCAGCCATATCCTCATTGGATATTTTTATCTGGCGGCAGTCACATTTCATAAGTGACTGCCAACACAGACTGGCCAATACCCCATGGTGGAGTTAACAGAAAAGTTGAAGAATGGGGTTAGGCCAGATCCGGCTGGAACTCCTCCTAAAAATTGGAAGTGTAGGACCGTAATTTGAACATTGATTCTCCAAGATCGTAAGCAAACTCTTTACAATTCAACTATCCAGCATGATTCAATGAAATTTCAAAATAATTCGGAAATTTTTAATATAACTGACAAATATTTATAAATAATTAGTATCGGCCGGATTGGTCACGTGGAAAGGCTTCAGCTTTCCACTCTGGAGGACCCGGGTTCCAGTCTCGGCTCCCATCCCTTGAAAGTATTTATCATGGGGTTCGGGCCCGGCCTATTGATCCTGTCCTCCACACTCCGGCTGACCCTTCAGCAAGGGTAGACAGCTTGTGGAAGGGTTTGTTTCTCCCCGCCACTTAGTATTCTTACTGAGTGGAAAGTGGCGCCATCTGTTGACCAAAAAACTTAGAAAAGATATATTACAAAATTATTTTTAATAAGTTAAATGTTATTTAAAAATTATTTTTAAAATGAAATTTTCAAAAATAAAATAAATTATTTTATTTTTATCATAATTTTCTAAATGGAAATTTTCTAACAATAAAATTTTATATTACATACAGCTGTAAAGAAAACAATATCATTATGTGAATCGAAACCTTTTAGAAAATATGGATCTCGAATGCATCCTAAATTATTACCTGGCTGTGAACATTTTCAATGGAGAAGTGATGAATATTTAGAATGCCTGGTTCGAACTTTGACTTTAACAAATTTTCATCCTGCAGGAACATGCAAAATGGGTGCAGTTGATGATCCCACAACCGTGGTAGATCCTCAATTAAGGTTTGTATGTGATAATTCTTAATCTGATTCTTCTTGTATCTGATTCAGCGGCGCCGACTTTGCCCCCGAGGCAAGATTTGTCAAAATGCAAATATTCATAAAGATTTTCACGAAAAATTATTTAAAATTAAACAGTTATTTTGACAAAGATTGCAATAAAAATATTTATTATATAATTATTTTTATTTATTAATGATTATTTGCATTTATAAATAATGTTTATACTCTTAAATACAAAGTAACAAAGAACAAAAAGGTACTTCCACCTCAGTATTCAAGTTTCCACATGGGTAATTATCGTATTGTTCTCGTAGAGTCGGTGCTAATGTCTATTTTCTATAATTTAAAAATTGTGTTTGTATTTATATTAGAAATTGTTTGTGTAGCCTATCTGTGGATTGTAGGAGGGGATCAACGGACAGCTCGAGACTCAAAATGAAAAGCCGTAATGTTTCCAGCAGCTAATCCGGCCGATTAATGAAAAGAGGGGTTTGTATTTTGTCAAGTAATGTGAGAGGCCGGTAGCGAAAGAGATAACGGATCTTTTAGGCACTTGTTATATACACGTGGTTAAGACAATGGATAAATGCTTTTCTGCAACATAAGGAAATGTGTCGATAGATAGCTATTGAGCAAGTATTGAAATGTTACTATAAGAGTACTTGTTTTACATCAATTTTCAACTAGAGATTGCTGTTAAATAACAACAGCGTGGCAAACCGCTGTTCTTATCACAGCAATGAGTAAGAATTTAGAGGATTGAATTCGATCCGAATCGCATCTCTAGATTTTTTCAGGAGAGTTCGGATCTGGTTTGTTGAACCTTTTTTCAGCTTACAGCAGCCGACTTCACATCGGTTTCAGGCAGCTCGTAATGAGTGCTGGAAAAATTTCTCCGCTTAATAGCCTCCTATAGGAACTCATTTGTAAAAACAATTCAGAAGAACCAGAAGGTGATTTATTCAATTATTTTGATGTTATATTATATCTTTATGAAAGTTAAAACTGATCAAAATCAGATCATTGTTATTAACATAATTATTATAGATCCGAATTTGATCACTTTCAATATATTTTATTCTCTAGTTGATCAATATTATATGTAAATTTCATTCAGGTGTGTTATATAACATTCATATAATACACCAAGGGTGTCAAACTCAAAGGCTAACATGGGCCAAAATGAAAAGGTTTGAGTTTAGGTGCGCCGCAAAAAAACTTCAATATTCATAGAAACGTAGGTTTATTCCGAAAAGTACAGTAATAAAAAAGGACAACGATAATTTAATGTTTTCTTCCTGACATTTGGCATCACTTCTCTGCTACTATCTTTTCTACCAAGTTTTCTACTTCGAGGAAATATTACTCTCAATGATTACTTTCAAAACTGACCCAAGGTGAGCGTCGTTAATTCTGGATCAACAGGAGACTTATTTCCTTTCGTAAGTGTAAATAACTGCTCTCACCGATAAATAATTCCAAACATGGAAATGATTTCACATGCAATCTTCGTGTATTTACAGGCCTGACTGGTAAATATCTGTAAAATTCAGGCACGCCAACTTCAATGAATTTTGCCACCCATTGTAGGTATAGAAAGTTTCCCATCTGTATCTCTTAATCAGTGCTGCTAATATTAATGGAGAGGTAGAATGATGCGCCTGCGCGTAGTTTCGCTACATACGTGCGAACGTTGTGCAAAACATGACCATTATTATTATTGTGTAGGTTTTGTTGGCTAGGCCGCAAATATATTCATTGTGGGCCGCGAGTTTGACACCCTTGATCTAAGAAATTTTGCCATTGAGGCCCTAGAGTATTCAGAAAAAACATTTGGCACACCCTTTCCTGTTTGTTTTCTTTACTCGGGATTGGTAGAAAGTATTCTAGTAGAAGTTATTCTCTAATATTCAGGTGAAAACAAAACCGACTTTATTTACATAAAAAGAAAGCATGCGCTGTGCGCAATATTATCTTACCACGGTAAAAAGCAGTATCTGCAAGTCACGTGATACGAATGTGCATTTCTAATTGGTCCATTGCAGATGCTGTCTTCTGCGTAGGTTTTCGGATTGTTTATGTTGGATACTTTGTTTTTTCTTGGTAATTTAAGGAAAATTGAAGATACTGCGTTTAACAAATCACGATTTATAGGTCTTTTTGTTAGTTTTTTCCCATACTGGCTATTGGATTAGAAAGAGAACAACACAGATTCTAAAAATATGGAAAAATGTCATTTTGTTTACAAAATGCAGTTACTGCGTTTTTCTGTGGGGCAGCCGTGCATCCTTATTGGTCTTTAAGAGTGACCAATGAAAATAAATGACTTTACGCGTTATTAATGTTGATAAGTGTAATCGTGGAAATTGTAGTTGTATTTAGATTGAGTATTAGCGCATGTGCTGATACTCAACCTATAAAGTGAAACTATAGAGTACACGTAGGGTATTTTTCTACAGTAACAACATAAATTAGTATTCTGCTATTAATTAACACGGCGTAAAGAAACCTATTCAGAATAACAGGTATAATTCAATATTAATAAAATATATGATAACAATCGAATTTAATAATAAATATAGAATATAGTTTAATATATAATTAAGTAATATAGATATTTTTAAGAAATTTTACTGAAATCATTATTAGAAAGACAACAACCCTAATAAACAACCCTAAACTAGCCAAATTTTATCCTAGTAAACTATTTTAGAATTAAGCTATCAAATTAATAATTATTTTAAATTTAGACTAAGATGGCACCATCTCTTATTTAATAATTTAACTATAATTTTTACTAATTTCCCAAAATTAAAAATTTGCTTTGGCTTGAAGTCAAATCGTGATCTTCAGGATACTATCCCAATGCCTTAAACCAGTTAAAATACCAAAACATTGGCAAATTTCCTATTTCAGAATGCATATAACTAAAGTAATTTTTAAAAGAATTATTGGACTAGGCTGATGTTAATGCTCCTGAGTGGCCTAAACATAGCCGCAAGGCCTCTTGGCAAATTTGGGAAGACAGACTAAATAATTATTAATTTGGCAGTTAAATTCTAAAATAGTTCATTAGAGATAAAATTTGGTTAGTTTAGGATTATTTAGCTTATCATTTGTAAATTAAATTTAAAAAAAAAAAAGAAGAGAGTAAAAGAGTGATATTTTCCTTTGTGAAAATAGATTAAGAAATAATCAAAACATAAAAATATGAATAAAATGCATTCTAGTTACTGGATGTCCCTGGTCTATGGTGCCAAGCTTTAGGGACTGGTTTGTCCCTGAAGTTTGGCATCTTAGGCCAGTGCTGTTTGGTTTATACCTAGAACTAGTTCTGGCTTCAGGAACACATTAAGTAAAGCAAAATAAATAAATAAATACTTATTAAACATGGCATTCTAGACAAAAACTAATAAGATATTTTAGTTGATAATATTTTGATTACAACAATTGTCATCATCATCAATCACTCACACTATTATATTAATGGAAACATTTACATAATATACAGTTGTTTGTTATCGACGTGTTCCAAAAATTTGAATCCAAAAAAATTATTTTAGAATTTTATTATGTATAAGACATTATATACAGTATATATATAATCTTTTTAACCATTTTCAAATGTATACATAAATTTAAAGAAGAGTTTAAATAATCACTAAATGCTATCATATCATTGATAAATCAAACTGTATAAGGTTTGTCCAGAAAGTAATGAGACTGACTCCATAAAATTTGTTTATTTCAAGACATGCTTCTATACACTTAAAGTTCCTCAAAATAACATCCTTGTGCACAATACACCATTGCCAGCAGTTCTGCCATGTGTCATAGCTCACCTAGTCTTGAACAAGGATCTCTTTCAAAACACTCATCATGGCAGCTTGTACATTTTTTAAACAGTCCCAAAATGGTGTCCTTTCAAGCTGGATTTGAGCCATGAAACAAAACAGAAGTCAGCTGGGGCCAAGTCCAGAATGTAGGGAGGATGGGCCAATGTTACCACAATTTGTTTGGAAGAAACTCTCTCACTATCAACAACACATGGTTCAGCACATCTGCAATTCTTCCCTGATGATTTCATGCATAATGGACTTTGAAAGTCCCACTTGATCTGCTATCAATCTAAGACCCAAACATTGGTCAGAGTCCAAAACTGCTTTAACTTTATCTGCATTGTCCAAAGTGTGAGACATTGATGGGTGCCCTATGCATTGTTCATCCTCAAAGATCTGTCTTCCTTCTTTGAACACTTTGTGCCATCAAAACACATGTGCTTCCAATAAAGCATCCTTCTTGTAGGCTTTTTGTATCATAGCAAGTATTTCAGTCATAGATTTTTCAAGTTTAACACAAAACTTTATTGCATATCACTGCTTGACAATCCTCTGCATTTTGACTATTATGTGATGCTCAAACTGTTGTCCACTTCACACACTGTAAAAGCTCAGAGCCAATTGATGAGAAATCAATCATTTACATAATATTCTCCACCAATTGTCACACCTGGAGACTCCATCCCTGGCCCTTCGGATTGGCCCAAGAAAATCAGTCTCATTACTTTCTGGATAAATCTTGTATATTTGTTAAATTATTAATGATATTAGCTGGAATTAATATAAAATATTTAATAAACTGGTCTGTAAACTTCTAGCTTGAACAGTCTTTAATAAATTTTCAAAACAAATACAGTAGCATTTTTTAATGTACTCTCATCATATAGTTAAATAATATAAAGGCATATATTTTGAAAATTACAGTGCTTTGCTAATATAACATTTTTCAATTATATTCCATGTTTTTATTTTGTATCTCAAAATGAAAATTATCTGCAAAATAATAGTTAGAATAAGTATATAAAACATAAAATTAACATACAAATGGGTCATATCCAGAGACAACCTAAAATACAGGTGGTGTGGATTCTCCATGATACTTGAATGCTTTAAAGTGCAATCATGTAGCTAAGATTTTTTTGGCCTAGCACTGTTTTGCACTTAATATATAATAGTGTAAATATGTTTTTATAGTCCACTGTTGTCCACAAAATATTTTTAGGCTTTTTTTAAAAGCCTAAAAATATTTTGTTTATTAGCAAATAAAAAAAGGCTGTGATTTGCTATATAACAGTAGTCTGGAACTTAACTGCTGTAATAATGAAGTATGCTTGCACATTTTGTGGTTTAAGAATAGAGTATACAAGACATTCTCCATCCAAATTCTGCTTCTATCTATTAAGAAATATTAATTTACAAATAATAAATGCAGTAACTAAATTTATTCTAAGACAATAAAATTTATAACATCAGGAAGAAACATTTTTGATCCATATTATATATAGAAGCTAAAGAGTATTCAATATGAGTCAAAAACATTTCTTGATGTTATAAACTTTGTTGTTTTAGAATAAATTTATTTATTGTATTTAGTACTTATGTATTAATATTTCTTAAACTATACAAGAATTTATTTAATATAAATATAGCCATAACATATTTATGGATTGATATACAAAAAATCAGTTGATGCGTCACTGTATATTAGTGTTTATAAAAATCTGTCATTTATTTTACTTATCTTTTTTAAGAAGGAATTCATTAATATGTATTGTTAACTATACATATAATTTGTTTTTTCTAATCTTTGTTATGTTATTATACTAAAATGTTACATATGAATTTTCCTTTATCTTTATTTATTTTTTTTTTTTGCAATTACTAATGATCTACTTTTGCTACCTATTCAATTATAGTATATTAAAATAATTTTAATACATAATCATTTTAGTCCAAAGTCAGGTTTTTTAATAGATAGTGTAAGCATTTGATTTTATATCTTCTGCTGTAAAAGAAGTATTAGATTTATTAAATAAAAAATAATAAAATAATTTTAAAAATTATCTGCTTTTAATTTAATCATAATCAAAAAAAAATATGTGATAATTTAAAATTAATAATGCCTATAGTTGTAACTTATTTTCCCAATAAGTTTGAAAGTCATGTTATCTACTATTTTTGGAACTTTTCAGTTTTAAAAATCATTTCTGTTTTTATTTTACTCTAAAAATTTTTTTCAAAGTTGTGTGTTGTTATTAATGTTACAAGAATTTATTAATATAATTATAATTAATATTATTATGATTTTATTTGATTGTTTTTATGCTCTTAAAAAATAAACTATAAAAATATATGTAGGTAGGTATTCCCAACTTATGCAAATAATTGGGATCAAAGATTTCTACATAAATTGAATTTTGGATAAATTGGAAAAATTTATCTAAAATGCTCCAGAAGCTAAAACTTCTGGAACTAGTGGACTACTGTGATTGCACCAATATTACATTATAGCGCTATATTGTTTTCTAACATTGAAAGAGAAAATGCTACACAAAATGATATCATGCCAATAATATGATAATGAAGATCAACAAACAATACACAAAATATAAATAAATCAAGTAATATGAACTTTTAAATGTTATTAATTTGTAAGTTACAAGTCAAATATTTAACATGTTTGGATTTTTAACTTACAAGTACAAATATTTATAGTATATATCTTAAAAAAAATATATTTAAGAAAATTTTTTATGTAAAGTCATATATACATAAGTCAGAATACTATTTATCTGTGTAGTTATGTATGTATAACATCTGGCTAATTTAAATCAACTGTGTTTTTATTTATTTATCATTTTTGATACTGCTAAACATATCATCTGTATATAAGATATTTTGCAGTATTTTTAAAATTTAAATATAATAATATATATAAATTATTCATTTTAGATAGATATTCTTTAAGCCAATTGAGTATTTCAAAATTTTCTTAACATATTCAGATATTCAAATATGTAATGTAAAACCTATTCCAAAATTGCATCCAGAATTTGAGGGCCATGATATTCCAGATAAAATTCTTAGTTATTATTTAATTAATGATGTTAAAACTTTTCAGTTTGATAGACCAATGCATAAAGGACAAGTTGATAAAGAAAATGAATTTAAGGTAAAAATTTTTATTATAAGAATTGACTTTTCTATTCAGTGTATTTTATTTAAAACTGTAATATTTATTTATTTTAACTTGCTACTTTTTAAAATTAACTTTATAAATAAATAAATTATAAAATTTGTTAGATAATTTATTGTTTATTTACAAATAATATTCTATAACAGGAATATGAAATTCATATCCTATCATAAGTTGTTATCTTATTTATAAAACCTGCATTTTTTAAAAAGGAAACATTGCCAAATAAAATGAAATTTTGTTCACTTAGATCAGTGTTTCTCAAAGTGGGCAATATCACCCCCTGGAGGTGACTGGGAAATCAAGTAGTAAGTGGGCAGTAGGGGGGCTTTGTGAATCATGTGAATGCATGCAGCTGGGATGATTTAGTTGTTGTGTTTGCTCATATTACATTGTGAAATTCAGAGATTTACTTGATTTAGAAGTTTCTGATTGAATAATAAATCCATTTTTAAATCATGATTATGCTGCTGAACATTTTATCAAAGAGGAATTGATTGAATTGAAGCCAAAATTAGAAATTTTTATCAAGAATTTTGGTTGCAGAAGAAAAAAATAGCTGGCAGATATTCTTCTTTATGGGCATTAGCAAAGAAATTACTTATTGCATTTCCAACATCCTTTTTAGTAGAGCATGGGGGTTTTAGTGCAGTATGTCAGCTCTTGACTAAGCAAAGAAATCATTTGAATATCTTAAAATGCAAGAATTTATGACTGCAATTTACAGATATTGAACCTGATTTTGACCATTGAATATCACAGCATCAATCACATCCTTCTCATTGATTACATTCATCAAAATTAAATTAAATTTTTTTAATGATAAATACATTTTTTTTAATTGTTATTCTATTAATGTTAATATTAATAATTTATAAAGATGGATATATCTTTGTAAAAATATGCAGTAAAAATTATATATTAATCAATAATATTGATTTCTATTTTTATATATTTCCTCTTCATATTTGCAGAATATTAAGGTGAGGGTGTTCATATAAATAAGTTTGAGAAACATTGACTTAGATATTACATCTTATGAATTGGATCCAGTCTATAATCTTCCATTTGATATCCATTTTAATATATTCAAAATATTGTTTGTCTTTCTATATAATACAACTTACAAATGAAATTACCTTGTTAACTCATGTATAAGCTGACTCCTGAATTCAAAAATTAAAAAATCAGTTAAAATTTGAAATTCATATATGAATCAACTCTCAATTTTCAAATATTAGAACAATATTGCATTCATTGAAATAAATCATTTCTTTTATAATTTAAAAAATTTTCCAAATCCAGATCATTATTAGAATAAATATGGCTATTTTGACAGAATTCCAGACTTATTACATTGAAACATTGCAATATAGCACAAAGAGAAATCTGAATAGAGAACAGAATGCAATCATTTTGCAAATTCTAAAATATGATTTTATGAAAATGTTTAATCAGCAGAAAATACAAAAGAAATATTAAAAGTTTCCATTATTTCTGAATTTCAACAAAAATATTTAACAAAGTCTCCGTGATCCATTCACTTCAGTTTCCACCTATAATAGCATGCTGGCAAATAATTAAAATTAATCCTAATTAATGTGCAAAAAATTTAAATTATCATATCTTATTTAATTTTGAATGAAATCTTTTGAAATTTTCAAAATTTATAGCATATTTTACACTAACAATTTAAGCATTTTTTCAAATTTTATTTTTTTCAAAACGTTTTTTGTATATGAAATTGCAGAAAACATAATATTTTTATATGAAACCTTAGCCAATGGTTTCATATAAAAATAATATGGAAATGGTTGATACTTTTAGCTAGCCATATCTCTTCTGAATAAAACATGCCATAAATGAAGAAATTTGGCCAAAATTTACAGAAATTATAAAAACCAAGAGTTTAGTAACTTCTGTTGAATGAATTTACATCACATAATTATTAAAAAATTATATAAATTCAATGAAATGTTATCATTTTTATTAATATTTCATATTTATTAACTTGTTTTTGTATCATTTGCATAATTTTAACATTTCTTTTTATGGCTTTTTTTAATTTATATCAAAAAATCCTAATATGTATAAAAATGTCTCGTCTCTTACATACAAACTATAATATTCTTTGTTTCTCTAACTGAACTGCAGATGGTTTATTGTAGCACTCCAGCCAATAGTGCACATCACATGGTAAAGCAGGCTTGGTTGCAACTTTCCAGGAAGTAAATGGCAACTCTAAAGTAATAAAAGTGCCATGCTCATTTAAATGGGCACAGGGTGTTTATGTTTCATTTTTCAAGATTTTCTCCTAAATTTTCATGAAAATTAATTAAAAAAATGAATGATTAAGATATATTTTTTGTTTATTTTAACAGAATTAACCAATATTTCCTTATTATCTACAATCTTTTTCAGTTTTGACCATTTTATAGCTCATCATATGATTGGAAATTTACATAAAATTTCAAAAATATTTATTTCATTCTAAAACTTGGAATAGCTTTGATAAATTAGACTACAAAATCCACAAGATGAGATAAAAAATGCAAATTCTACAGGCAGTTTTATTCAAAATAACAACTATAAAATGTAATTTAAAAAATATTTCACTGACTGAAAAAATTTAGGAACCACTATTAAAAGTAGATATTTTCATGTAATAAACATTTTAAAAAGTTAATCCTGATTTTATTAAGCTAGCTATTGCAAATTGCTAGCTTAATAAAATCAGGATTAACTTTTTTTTATTATTTTTTTATTACTGTTTTGATATCTATACCTGACAAAGATACTTAAAAGGTTAAATAAAGAAAAAATCAGAACAAAAACATGCTACAGAAATTTTTCTGTAACTGTTAAGAATGGAAAACAACCAGTGTAGCATGATTGCCAGGAGCACAAATATGATGTACAAAATTATCTGTATAATAATCATCCCATATATTATAAATGATCAGAACTATCAGAAAATACATAAATTGTTGATTAAAAATATCTGTTCATTGATTACTATTCCAAAATCTTAATTTTCATTTAAGATTTTGGAAAAATTTTGAGAAATAATTGACTATAAACTTTGTAATATATAAATGAAATATCAATAATAATTAAATATTATTAATAGCCAGGTGATCTCTAATGGATTATTTTAGGATTAAAATGTAATTAGTAGTTATTTAAAATCAGGATTACTGCACTATTTATTGAGTTAATAATTACTCGATTAAATTTAGGCTAAGGTGACGCCATCTGCAATTGAAAAATTGAACACTTCATTGTTTTTGAGCTAATTTGAGTAACCAATAAATATAGTTTCATGTTTATACACTAGAAGTAGTGAGAATAGTATTCTTGGGTAGGCATTTGACAATATGAGAAGAAACTCTTTCTCTCTCTATTCCAGATCTTTGTGTGCTCATTATCTGCACCAAATGTTCAATGTTATAATTCCTGAAATGACACACTATATTTAAGTTATTCTATCCTTTTAAAATTACATTTTTTATTATTAGATTTAAATTATTTCAATTATTAACTTTAAATGTTTTATTTTATGTAATTGAAAACTACTTATCAAGAATAAAATGTTATTTAAATTGAAAGTTAATACTTTTGTCAAACATCCAATATAATTAATATGTTAATTATATTGGATGTTTATTAAACAACTTTTTCTAAAGTTAATCCATTCACTGTCAGTCAAATTTAGAGCATTTTACACTAAATGCCACGATTTTATTTTAAGGAAAACACACAGATTTTCACAAAATATAATAATATTTAATTGCAGATATAGTACTAAAATGGATTTACAGTAGTTAAAAAAAAACACTACAAGATATCTCATAGCTGATATTGCTGAATAAAATTCATGTGCTAAGTGTCACATATGAGACATTTCAGTGTTTTTTTTTCAGTGAAAATTTTCATATACAAAGAAGTTTTCTTTTCATTTTGTTTGATTTTATAATTATTGTCTCCTAATTTCATTTGGAACGATCAATAATGCAGTTGTGTAATGATCCTCACTGGGAAAAACCCATTGCTGGGGGGGTAGATTGCAAGTAACAGATAATAAAAAATGTTATTGTGTAAATTTAAAAAAAAATTATTATTATTATTATTATTATTATATAAAATTTTCATTTATTCTTTCTAATAATTCCTAGTTCAAATGGCTTTATAAGTTTATACTGTACTTATGCTTATTCTATGAATTGCAATCAATCTAAACTTGTAAAGTGCCAGCCAGATTGGCCGAGTGGAAACGCTTTGGCTTTCCACTCTGGAAGACCTTGATTTGAATCTCAAGTCCTACTCCTTGAAAATATTTATCATGGGGTCTGGGCCAGGCCTGTTGATCCCCATCCTCCACAATCCAACTGACCTTTCTATAGGGGTGGGGATCCTAGGGAAGGGCTTGTTTCACCTCACCACTTAGTACTCTTAATGACTTGTGAATGAAAAGTAGCTTCATCTGTTGGCAAAAAAAAAATTTGTAGAGCAAAGTATGAGATATATCATAGTTGGCAGTGAATGGGTTAAACCTTAGTTTTCAACAATTATTTTCGAAGTTTAAGAAGAACATAAGTATAAAAGCTAACATATTTTTAATATATTAGTCAAATCATTTAGAAATATTTTCTTATGGATAGATGCCTCAGTTTTCTTGAATGTCAGTGCTGCCAGATCTACAAACTAAGATCCTTTAATACCAATTTATGATACAAAAATCACAACATAAACATCATTCTGAATAAAATAAACACATTTAAACGTAAGCCGAAACAAGCACTAACTCCCCCTGGCGAATAAATTGTACAATTAATAATTAATATTTAATTTGAACTATGGTGCCACCATCTATTGGATTAATAATTAATTAAATAAATTT
>WUQG02410376.1:0-16326 GCA_011317285.2 Androctonus mauritanicus
ACTCGAACCCGGGTCCTCCAGAGTGGAAAGCCGAAGCGTTTCCACGCGGCCAATCCGGCCGACGCTACAGGATAGATTTATATTAAGTACTAAATAGGTTGCGAGAAGCGTACTTGAGACAACGCTTAGACCAGTGGTTCTCAAACTTTCTAAAGTTGGCAGAGGCATAACTAGGATTTTAGCGCCCATGGCAAATTTATAACTTGGCGCCTTTGGACTGTTCTTAAGGCGAATTTACAATATCCCTTAAGAGATTCTGGCTCCCTTGGACTGTTGCACCTTGGCAACTGCCCAAATGCCAACGCCTAGTTACGCCTCTAGAAGTTGGGGCGCATTTAAAATCCTACAAATAATTGTAGACGGACTATATACAAATCTCCGAGCAGCATGTTATCACGTGACCAACAAAGTCTACATCAAAAACTGACGTCTATATCCACAGATAACGGAAACCAATCTGTGTCTATATCAATCATTTCTCGCCTTTTCCCGATAAAATGGCTGGCATCATTCGCGTTGAGAAAGAATCCATTCAATATTGTCGAAGTATGAATTGTAGACGAATCAAATCGAAACTGGCAGCTCTAATTCAATGCAGAATGCGTTTATTGATTTATAAGTACAAGTATTTTTACAGATAATTGCTTATTTTTGTTGGAGAGAAGTCAAACGTTCACCATTTCCGTAATGAAATGGTATAATAGAGTAACTATATTTATTATCTGGATACATATTTCTCTGGAATACCATAGGGCGCACATTTTGAGAACCACTGGCTTAGACTAAAAACTATTCACAGACTATTTATGCAAACGAATTTTATGTAATCTAGCTTGGCGCCTGGGTTTTAAAAGTAGACTCCGTTTATACAACCGGCTGTAAAAGCCGTATATACAGTACATATAGGGCAAGCGGCTAAAAAAGGCTTACAGTTGTAAAATTGACAAAAATATAATCCTTTAATTCATACAAATGAAAATATTGGGTATCAATAGGTATCACTAGAAATGCAGGAAAAGCTGCACTCGCTGCATCTCTAGTGACATCATTGCATTTTAATATATCAATATGATACTTGTTTGTTCACTACTCTTTCTCACCATTTTCTTACACAAACCATTCGTAACCGAAAGTTTGGATGCACATGCATAAAGTTTAAATAAATTCGAGCATAAATATACTTGCAAGAGAATTAAATAAATTTGCAAATGCTATATGTAACTAAAACTTCACCTAACAATATTGTTGAAATAAAAATAGTGTATATTACGGTTTTAATTATCATTTCATATTTTTTAATGTTAAATAGTTTTCTTGCAATCGATAAATTATATAAATACATGAAACAAAGACCGCGTGTTTTGTTTTTCTCTCCTTCTTTGACAAAATCATAGACATCTTAATTTCAAATAAAAAAAAAAGATACAAAAGAAAGGCCATGAAAAAATCTTGATTATTAAACATATTTCAAGAAGAGTTTGTTTGAAATGATTTAAAAGTGAATTTTTATATGGTAAACAAAATTCTCCATGAAAAAATGCATTATAAATCTACTATGTTTTGTTTAAGATGCTGCAGCATATTACAAGATGGCGAACTTACGCTAAGAACATTGTCTCGCATTTGATTTTTAAATCCTGGCATATAATCGGATAATACAGTATATTTATTCTATATTTATAATAAAATTCATATGATTTTTCTTCTTGATATCTCAGCATATCAATAAATGACAAAACAAAATATAAATTACATAAATATAGTAGAATAAATAATATGGTTTATCTTAAGTAAAAACGAAATTTCAAAAATTGTTTGAAAATTTTTAATATGACGAAGCAACTTATTTCTAAGTAAGATGAAATAATTTTTATACCTGTAATATTTATAATGGAAACAAATCGCTTTATAGCATAAAAAATTATACAATACAGTAATTTAATTAACAGACTGCACCATGTGCAAAATTATTTATAATTTGAAAAGTTCTATGGAATTAAAAATTATAACAGTAATTTCGAATCAGTCAGTCACAGATGCATCGAACGTGTAAAGATTGTTTTCATTATAAATTAAAAACATGAAATTTCCTGCCATCGAAAACAATGCTTCACAGGATGACAAAATTCAGAAAGATGTACCATCTCGTATAGATAAAAGATCATGCCATTATTCCAAAGAATTGAAAGAGAAGGTAACTGACTTCTCTTAAAATTTTCTAATATTGTGAAGAATTTGTGAAATTAAATTCACAAATTCTTCCCAACACATCATGATGCACAAGGTAAATAATTGTTGTTAATTGAGGGGTTATTTGCAATAATCAGATAAATTGAAAATTACCTTGTTTTATGGAAATTCTATGCTATGGTATAGCAAATACACTTATCTTGATATTCCATGCTTGACTCATTTATAATGGTACCAAACAAGAGCCTTCATATCATCATTATGTATAAGATGCAAGAATAAGAGACGCACATCTTTTCGTACTGTTGCATAAAGATGCTATCATCGTCTGTGTAATAATTTACACTATTTTAGATTAAAAGATTTCATTTATCTTATTACTGTGACTACAAACTACATGCCACATGGTCATATTTATTTTAAGTTCTCTTGAAGCAATTTTAAGTTGTTTTACAGCAAATTAATATAGAGGTTAGTGTTAAAATAGATTAATAAATCTGTGGAAAGTAAAATAATATGAATATTAAAAAAAATCAAGGACTACATAGCAGATCTTTGTTTAACATTGGCTCACTTAGCATCATTTTGCTATTATGACATGAGCAAAAGCTAAAATTAATTAAAAATTAAACCTCTTAGTGCAGCGGAATGGAATAAAGTCCTATTTCGATATGTTTCCTGCATAAGAGCAGCAAATGTATTGGAAATCTATAGTGTAGTTGTATAAAACCAAGTAATACCACATTTTATATGAGGACTAATTCATGTAAGCTACACAACATTGTTTAAGAACACAGTATGAAACTATATTTTAACAGCCAATTGATTGGATTCACTTCAAGGAAATGCTTGGACTTTTCAACCAGTGGACCAGGATCGAATCCTACCTTAGAAAATTATTTTATGATCCAAGCTTGCTAATCTCCTTTCTCTAGTCCAACTGGCCTTATCAGATATAGTTGAAATGTAATGTAAGATAGAAATGGCAGCATTATTAGCAAATGGGAGAGAACTGATATTAAGAAAAATCTAACCACGGAAATACCTGTAAATTCTAAGTTGTCTTTTATTATAAAATAATTTTCTTACCCATAAATTCTAAGATATAACTGTTATGTAACATTTTTCAATTAAAATTTATGCTTAAATAATGCTTTTCATTCATTTAATTACATTATTAATCAATACAATAATGACTAGATGAAAAAAGTTATTAAATAGTATCAATTCATAGTACCAGAAGAAAAGCATTCTAGGAAAATAATCCATATTTATACGAGGGCTACTATAAAAATTTTGAGATACAAAAAACTTACTTGACTTGGAAGTCTGATAATTTACATATATTCAAAGTACTTCCTTCCAACATCAATGCATCTTTGTAACCGGCATTTCCACATTTCAAAAGCCCTCAACCAAGCACTATCTGGAAGACTGTCAAAATACGATATAATTGCTTCATTAATTTCATTTTCTGATAAAAATCGATGCCCTCGAAGATGTTTTTTAAGATTAAAAAATAGCCAGAAATCTCACATTGCTAAGTCAGGGGAATAAGGAAGATGTTCAAGCATTTTAATCTTTTTTTCTTTCAGAAAATCCACAGTTTGTTTGGCTGTATGAGATGAGGCGTTGTCATGGAGTAACATTGTCTTCAATTTTTATTTCTTTTAGTACAGATGGAAGACAAACATTCGTGTATCAATTTGCTGTTACTGTCTTTTGCCTTTCTAACTTAATAGCTTCCACAAAACCGGTACTTCTCAAAAACACGGCGCACATCGCTTTTTTTATTGAGCGCTGACGTTTGGGAGTTGTTGGAGTAGGATCGTCTTCATGGATCCACGCACGACTTTCCTGACGTGTTGGAACATCGTAAAATGGGACGTATGTTCCATTTCCAGTCACGATTTTGGATGTAATCTGCTGGCCTCTTTTATTGAGTATTTCTAAATTTTTTTTGCAAATTCTGACACGCTGCTCTTTTTGATCCTCTTTAAGTTTATGGGGGACTCATCGAGAAACAATTTTTTTCATCTGTAAATGATCTTTTAAAATTTTATTTATTGCGTAGGGAGGGATGCCAAGGGTCGTCTCTATTTCAATATATGTGCAATTTGGATTCTGATTTACCATTGTTTGCATTGCAGCAATGTTTTCGGGAATCACATTTGTTGATGGACGACCTGAACGTTTCTGGTCATTCAAAAAAGTAACGTTTCTTCTAAATTCTCGAAACTACCTATCGATTGTTGCCCTTGAAGGTGCATCATTACCAAACGCTAAATGAAGCCTTTTAAAAGTACCATTTTCATTTAATCCTGCTTTAACATCGTAGTACATCACTATGCGGTAATCGTTTCTTTCTAACCCCATTGGAGAGGAACTTTTAACAGCCAATAAATAGAAAATTAAACGACAGATGACAATTGGTTTAAATTAAATGACATAATGTTATCGTCTGCATTTTAAAACCACTATTGCTAGTTCCTATCTTTTATAATTTTTTTATATCTCAAAACTTTTATAGTGATCTTCGTAACATTAGAAATGCCTGGCAAGGTTTGTTAATTATTTCAGTTTATAAGAAAGGAAACAAAGTATTATGATAATTATAGAAGCATTTCTTTCTTCTCTACATGTTATAAAATTCTTTTTAATATTCTGTAAAAAGAATCATACCTTTATGCTGAAAAAACTTAAGAGAATATCAGGCAGGATTTCAAAACAATAGATCTATAACAGATCAGATCTTTACACTGACTTGTGAGACAAATTTTAGAAAAAAAAAAAAGGAAATATAATAAATTAGTTAACAATTTATTTATTGCTTTTAAAAAAGGCATATGATAGCATTCATAAAGCCTTGGAACATACTTAAAAGATTTGGAATCTCACAAAAATTAATATATCTAATTAAAGTTTGTACTAATGAAGACAAAACTATGATACTTGTAAATAGAAAAAATCCAATCTGTTCAGCATAAACACAGGTTATGACAAGAAAATGCTCTCTCTCTCTGATCTTGTTTAATTTGCATTGGAAAAATGGATCAGAGAAATAAACAAGGAAATAGCAAATAAGCATTTCTGGGTATGCTGATGATATTGTTCTATTGTTCTATATTTCATTTGCTGATTTGTTGATTAAAAGTCTTTAATCAACAAATAAACTTTATAACTTGTATTCTTGGTAATAAAGAGCCAGTTAAGATATACACATGTACCTGAAATTAAATTTGGGAATCAATAGGTATCCCGACTTATGTAATTTCGACTTATGTTTCTCAGACCCACCTATTACATAATTCTGAGATATTACTGTAATCAGATTTATGAGATTTGCTTTTATATGTAAGATATAAAAAAATATAAAAAAAATTGAGAAACTTGAAATTTAAATATTCCTTTACCTTAAATATCATTGAAATAAAATAGGCAGTTTTTAACAAACCTATATTATAAAATAGTTTATAAAAACATAAATTCATTCTTTAACATTGATTTTACTGAAAAACAACTTTCTTGATAATCTGATCATTGCAGATAATTCTCAATTGTAGTGAATATCTGTGTTCCACTATTATTCCTTTTTAAACAGCTACATTCCCAATGCAATCAGCAATTCAAGATTTTATTTTTCCAGAAGGATCACAGTTCTGTTCCAGATCAAACAACAAAATGGTCACAAGAATGCAGTAAAATACATCCATATTGCTTGATTCAGACTTTGCAGAAAGAAAGAAATGGTTTGTTTTTGAAAAATTCTTCAGAAAGCAAAAACACATCTAGAAAATCAAAAAGTGCAGTAAATTCCCTTATACCATTTAGTTTAGCTGAAATCCAAAATAGAATTGTTCACAGACAAATAACTAGAGTCAAAGAGTTAGAAGAAAGAATTCACATGGATGAAAAAAGAAGATTCAAAGTGTCAGGAAAATGGCCTCCAAAATGATTACCGATGTTAGTTTTAATATTCTAATATTAAATAAAAAAATGCATATGTATTATATTTATAACAATTGATTGAGTGAATAAAAATAAAAGAAAACAATATATGCGAGATGTATTTATTTTTTAATTAAGATCTAAAAGATATATTTCATTTTATATTCTAAGTTATCTATAAGATTACGCATCTTGTAAATAACTTTCAAATTTCTGAATATAATAAAATTGTTTTATTAACATATTTTCCATAGGTACAATGTTAAAGGGAAATCAGGTTCTCAAATTCCGAACTATCAAAAGTCAGAGTATTCAACATGCTTTTAAAAAGTAATATGGTAAGTAATGTTGAATAAATGCTGTTTATTCTATGAGGAAATGCATACTTGATACCTATCAACAATTTTATTAAGTGAAGCAAATATTAAATAATAAAAAAATGGAATACACGTGTTATATTTGTATGTCCAAGTTTTAGAATAAATAAGTAATTATTTTTAAAAATCACTTCCCAATCATTGATTGATTACTATGTAATGGAGTCCATCCCAGGCCCAACAACAGACTGCCTAATCTGTGATAGAATCAGCAGAATTTTATAGTAAGTGGTTCAACTTCGGGCCAGACTGATGATGAAAATTTTCTGAAGGATGGAATCTGAACTGGCTCCCAATAAACGAATTATACTTAACTACTTAATTACTTTATTATATGTGATTTGTTTGCAAGCATTTCAGAAAACATTCTTAAATTGAAATGAAGATATCTAATTGAAGAAGTATTGAAAACTGTGTATGGCTACCAGTATGCTGCTTTCTTTCTCATTGTACACTGATTAGTGTGGCATTCCATTGCTCACTAGAGGCTATCTATATCCATAGTAATGACAATAGTCAGGCAAAGAAGAGAATTGGATGGGCCATGTTTGGACTCTTCCTAAAATATCTGGAGATAAAGAATTCACAATTAAACTAAAATATTCTATGGTGAAAGCCAGTATGTTTCTATCCTGGCAGCTGCCTGATTACCTGGTCAACTAATTGTCATTATTGAAAAATTATTGATGACAGCTGTAATAAGTATGGATTTTTTCATAAATAATCATCATTTTAAAAACAGATCATTATAAATTGGAGACCTTCTGTACACAGGATCAAAATTATATAGCAGAAAACATTTTATATATTGATACGGTATCTTATAAGGTGTATCTTACACAGTGTAGCAAACTTTGTCAGAAAAAACCCACCTTATAATAAAAGTAGCCACTGAGCAAAATTTTATGCCCTTCATAACTCATGACATCATTGGTTCACCATTTAATTCTGTGATATTTTTTCAACTAGAGGTCAAATAACAGAACTTTTGTATTCGAATGTAATTTGACTGATAATTTTGATTAAAAATAATCAGTTTAAATTGCGTCCAAATACTAAAATTATTTAGACAATGCTATATTACGTCAAACCAGTTATGAAATTAATTTAATCCAATGATACTACAAATCAAGACAAACAACTCTTTACTGACAATAACTTAAAATGAATTGTAATTAATAATTAAATTTGTGATGATAAAGTTTGAGATAATTTTTATTTTCATTTATATTAAATCCATTTAATTATCAATTAATAGATTGAAATCATCTTATCACAAATTTAATTAATTACAGTCTACTTGCTTGAAATTATGCCACTAAATATTACTAATAGCTTTCACAAGTTACTGCATTTACCCTAAATTATTGAAAATAATGTAAGATTTAAACACTTTATGCAGTAATAAAAAGAATTTTTAGTAACCAACTGCATAAAGTGCTTAAATCTTACCTTATTTTCAATATTACTAGTAGTTCTTTACTTATGACAGAGTTTGATTCTGAAGCCTGCCTTCATAAGTTGGAATTATTTTAAGTCATAAATGTGTAAAATTTATGGATTTTTCACTACTAATATTTTCTAAGACACTATACATTATCTTAATAAACATAAATAATACAAAATTATAAGAACCAGACACAAAAAAAAGGATGTTTTTTATATATATTAGACCATTGGGACAGAGACTCAAACTCACGGAATTGCATTGACCAATTACAAAATTAACCGATTATCATATCACTATCATAGGTGGAGGACTACTTATATAATAGTTCCCACCTTTATGAGTTAACATGTTCCAAGAGTGAAGTTGTTAAGTAAGAACTCATAAACCAAGAATCAATTTACCATAGACAATGTTAAAATCAGGAGTTCCATTCTCAGCAATGTAATTTGACTATAATAAAATTAAGTAAATCTCAACATAATCAATAGTATTATTGTAAGTACGAAAATCTGTACTTACAATGGCTGTTTTCAATAACAATAATCTTTGTTCAGCTCTTTAAGCAGGAATTAACTCTTCTCTTATTTGAAAATAAAACTTTATTTACTAGAGCACTTTCGGCTCACTCGAGCCCACTTCAGTAGGTTACATTGCAACACTTAAAACAAATTTGTATTCTATTTCTACTTATTCTAGAACTCTGAGTTCTAGAATAAGTAGAAATAGAATACAAATTTGTTTTAAGTATTTACTAGAGCACTTTCGGCTCGAGTGAGCCGAAAGTGCTCTAGTAAATAGTTGTTTTATTTTCAAATAAGAGAAGAGTTAATTCCTGCTTAAAGAGCTAAATAAAGATTATTGTTAATGAAATGGAGCAGCGTAATGAAATACTACAAAGCTGTTTTCAATAATTTTGCAATGATGACAACCAGTTAACTGGATGGCTGAGTTGTCACTAGGATAAAAGCATGTCATTTTTTCACTAAGCAGTAATCATATTTAATTTACAGTTTTATGTCTCTAGATTTTTTAGGTTCCAGGCTTGATTCATAAACCCTATCCTAAATGCATGAAAATATGGAATTTATATTCAATATTTCTGAAAATTTTTGATTGATCAGGCCCAGGTAATGATTCAGTTAATGTAAATTTAAAGACTATAGGACATAATCTTAGAATTTTATAAAAATAGAATGTTAAAGATATACAATATCTACATTAATAAATATTGTAGACAGCAGAAGAATAGTAGTAACATTATTAGTACTTTAAATATTTTTCTCAAATATACTTAATTCACAATTTAAATTACGGTTAATTGGTTCCAAGCCAAGACGTTGGAAAATAGTGTTAAAAGATGAACTAATAATAATATAGGTTAAGAGAGATGTAAATTTCCATGTGGTTATTTTTTTAATGATTCTTTTGTAGTACTATCTGATATCAAAGAAATAAAAATGACAAAATCAATTTCTCTTGCAGATATGATTGGTTAATTATGTCTCTAACTAACTATACGAACAATATATTTGGCAGCAATCCCTTGTCTGGCCAACCAATTCAGTTAGCTACTGGTATGCTTTGAAGCAAACCACACCAGTAGCTGGCCAACTGAAAGTGGAAATCAACTAAAAGACAATGAGTTCAACAACTGCACTGAAATCCTTTCTAAAAACCTGGAGATAAGAGACTCAGAATTGAATCTAGCTCCTCCATGTGATAAGAAATTGCTTTATCAAGTCGCTATTAGGCATTTTTGTAGAAAGAGATTTATAATCTGCAGTTATGATTTTACCCAAAATTGAATATGTCAAATTCCTTTTAATATTAATTTCTCCATATAGTCAGAAATAAATTTGGAAAAATATTAAAAAATAAAATAATTTTATAAGTACAAATAGTCCTCAACTTAAGATAATTCTTAGTTATAATGGTAATGTAAGTAATTAATAAATTCTGATTGATCAATGCAGTTCATAATAGTGCAATATATGACAGCACTGTTTTGTTCGGTTTCTATAATTTTGTATTCATTATGTTTATTATGATAATATATTGAATATATTGATTTACTTATTATTATTATAAATAAAAAATATATATATCTAATGCAGAAATGCTTACTTGATCTTAACTTATTAAAATTAAAACTTGTGTAATAAATTATTTGCACGAAATTAATCTGGATGATTATATGGATAAAGTGATGTCACAACTTCATAATTATATCAATATCATAATTAATATTAGTAATCAGAAATTCATAAATTTCAGATATTTTTGAATTCAGATCACATCAACTCGCAACAAGTTCGAAGCATAGCCCATTGGAATTCAAGGACTACCTGTATAATAAAAACACAAAAAAACAAGCTTCAAAGCCAAATCAAAAACTTTTTATTTAAAGGATACTTTCGGGTTAAAACCCATCATCAGTAAATACTTTAAATGAAAAGTTTTCGATTCGGCAATTTAAAGCTTGTTTTTTTGTGTTTTTATCTGGTCTCCTGAACCTGGTCTCTGTTTACTATTAATAAAAACTAATTAATCTTTAAAATAAAATAAAAAAAATCACTAATGAACAAATAAACTTTCTTTTAAACATTTTTATTCATAGGATAATTTAATATATAATCTAACAAATCCACTTTTAAACATAAATTCAATAATGACAGATCAGATGTATTTATTGAATGAATTATGAACCATAATCCTATTACAGTATATTATTATTATTATTAATATAGTATTATTATTATTATTATTAATTTAAAAAAAGGACAAAAATTAAACTTACAATTCAAAGCATTGCTGGCACTTTTTGCGTAGCATAACGATGCCACATTATGGAGAACCTACTTAACAATTTAACAATTATTATTTATATTTGTTTTACAATTTATAATTAAATAAATGTTAAATTTAATCACATCTAAATTACATTTATATAATATATACATATACAATCTCAGAATTAGGCTATAGTATAAAAAAAAAAAAGAGGTAGATTACTTAGTTATGTTCTCATCCAACGGTTGCAACCTGTATTTTTACATGAGCAATTTTTGGAGTGGCAGAAGCACATCTCCTAAACGAATAAAACATTTTTTTTTTATTGAGCTTTTTACATTTAAATTAATAATACATTGCACATTTTTATTTAAAGCACTTTTACAGACTTAAAAATAATCGAACTATAAGACTCGAGTTATCGTGGAACAAAAAAAAACGACCAAATAATAATGATAATAGTAATGAGAGCAATTCAATTAATGATTACCCATCAGATTTTTAAGTCTGCAAGTAAAAACACAATAAAATAATCTAGAAGAGTTACGATTGCAAATATCTTAGTGACGATAATAGGTTGCATCCTAGAGGAGAATCTCTTGATGTTAGTAGAATTTATTATTTTTTTATATTTGAAAAAATACAGAAGATTATTTATCATAGATATATATATATATGCATGTATGTGTGTATCTGTGTGTGTGTATGTGTATTTGTGTATTGTTAGATGAAAATACAATTTTACAATAATAAAATTTTTCTGTATCAAAACAAATTCTTATTTTTTTAATGAATAATTTATCATTTTTTAACAGAAAAACATTCTATACAATTATTTAATTTTTAAAATCATGTCTTGTTTGATACATTTAAAGATACATTTAGAAAAGATTTATAATATAGCTTATATATCATCTTGAATATATATATATATATTTTATTTATTTATTTATTTATTTATATATATATAGTTTATAATAATTTTCATGATGTCTATTCACAATTTGAACATTTAGTATGGTGTAAATACATTATGTAGTGCACTTATATTAAGAACAGACTGAAAATATATAAAAAGTTGGCAGTTTGAGAGATGATCGGTTTAAACGTGCAAAAATTTGCATTTTTCTTACTTTAAAATAGTGAGAAATCAATTATCATTATGGACATTATATACTTTTAAAAATAATATACATACACAATTTTTTTTTTTAAACAAACTGATCAACATATTAATAATACACATTTATGATGCACTACTTAACAGATTAAAAATAAAAAATATATATATATCTAATGCACAAATGCTTACTTAATCTTATTAAAATTAAAACTTGTGTAATAAATTATTTGCATGAAATTAATCTGGATGATTACATGGATAAAGTGATGTCACAACTTCTTTTCTGCATTGCAGAAATACATTTTCTTTTTTTTTTACTTTCTACAAATTTTATAGTTTAAATTATTATAATTACCATATTTACTCAAATCTTTAAATCAAATTAGATAGTAAAAATTAATAAACACAAATATAACTTAAATTTTTCGCTAACTGTATCAACAGAGAAAAGTTTTTATCTGTATTTATAACTTATACAAAGAAACTATTGATCGGCACGTTTACATTCATAATGGTTTGTTCACGTGAAAATACTAAAAATAAATTAAAAGCCGTCGATAAGTTAAAAAGAAATTTAAAAATAAAAAAATATGATTAAATACTAACCAATGAAGTCTCTCACGAAAATCTTGCGAACATTTTAACAATATGAATTATTATTGCTATTTTTATAAAAAATAACAATATATACATTTGTTTTTCACTTATATGACTACAAAATAATTCTATATCTGAGAAATTCAATTCAAAATAAATAAAAAATATTTTATTCTTTAAACGAAATTAATGGAAATTTCTTTCTTTTCGAAAATGTAAAAAATCAGACAAAAATTATAATCAAAAATTTGATATATTATTTAATATAACTTACTAACTATATGCATATCCAAAACTTTCTTTGATTGCATATAATCATAAAAATAACATATTAGTAAACTATAAAAAAAAGAGAACCAAAAACTAAAAAAGGTGTATCAGACTCAGAATGGTAAATCTGATTTATTTGTTAATATCATATAAATAAATCATTAATAAAAAAATATACATATCCATGTAATAAAGTTATCAATATATTAAAATATAATTAAAATTTTGTAAACAGTTTTTGAATTTCGAATATAAAAAAAATTGAACAAAATTTCATTTAGATTCAATAACAGCACTACTAGCAAGTTTTCCACAACGTTTATTATTGTAAAACGTTTTCCGACTATCATAAGAATCCCTCATCAGTACATTACGAGCTTTATACGATGGATCGAATATGTTACAATTCAAAAGAATTGTAACGTATTCGATTCATCGTATAAAGCTCGTAATGTACTGATGAGGGATTCTTATAATAGTCGGAAAACGTTTTACAATAATAAACGTTGTGGAAAACTTGCTAGTAGTGCTGTTATTGAATCTAGATATTGACTTAGAAGCAAGTTGATTATAGAAACATGTTTCTGTAGACTGTTGGTTTTAGTTCTGCTCCATCTAGTTTTAGCATGATGTCTAGGTAATGGACACTATGATGGCTTTGCTTGATTTTCTTGAGATTAAGTCCATAGGCAGGGAGTGTGAGTGCAGACTCTAAGTTGTTTACCTTTGCTTCATTCTGCCATATGATTATTATATCATCTATGTACCTTAAGTATAGCTTAAGTTGGATTTGAACTTTTGTAGTATTGGATTTTCTACTTGTCTCAGGATATTTCTGCTAACAGTCCTACCATTGGACTACCAATTGGGACATTGGTGGTTTACTAGTAATATCTCCCTTTAAAGTAATAAAATGAGTTGTGACAGATGATGTTAGCTACTTCTCTTAGGAGCGATGCTGCTTCTTGCATTCTTGGTATGTTGGTCAGGAGGAACCTGTGAAAAGCCAGGCAGGTTGGCTCTAGTTTAAGAGAGGGAAAGAGGCTTTCAAAATCATATGTGACTATTAAGTTATTTTGCCTGTAATAGACTCCTCATGGTCTGCTTAGTGCCTCCATGGTTACAATGGTCAAGTTTTCATTTTGGCCTAAAATTGAGTGCACCATTTAGCTAGTACTCATTCGAGATTATACATGGTGCATTCCTCTTTTCTGCGATTGGCCTTGCTCCTATCAGGTCTTTGTGTGATTTGATATCAAAACACAAAGACCTGATAGGAAGTATTCCATAAATATAATCTAAGGTTCTGGAAAGCATTTCATGATAAATTAACTTCTTCAATTGATTTCTATGTATTAATAAATATTGTTGCAAGAAAGTGTTTCTCATAGAATAGCAATATCTTTCTAGACTAGTGGTCTTCAAAGTGTGGTGTGCCACTCTTAAGGATGCATAAGAAATTTTCAAAGATGCATGTTTTTTGCTTATCATAATACATGTCTGTTTTGAGTTTCATGCTATTTTTCTTTATTTATAAAGAGCTAATCGATAATTAAAAATTTGGAGTCACAACTATAAACTATGATAACTCTTAGGTCATGATATTTCTTAGTGTTCTTTTTAATGGTGAGAGATATAATATTAAAAAAAACCTTCAGTCATGTGTGAAAAATGCTTATATTTTTCCACTTAAAAGAATTTTAAATCAATTCCCGGGACTTTTCTTTCAGAAATTTTTTAGATGGTCTAGATTCAATCTAACAGTTTTTTACTTGTTCATTATCTATTTCTTTTTCCATGAAATAATCTCTCAAAACATTACATATTGATTTGTCTTAAGTGTCTGTTGTCAAAATTCTCACAAAGAGCAGTTCTTCATGGATTTCTTGGTCCATAACAAAATGAACATATGCCAATAATAATGCTTCATTACCAGGTAAAGTTGACTCATCCAGTTATATAGAGAAATGGGTCATTTGCAGGTAATTACACAAGAAGCTTTCAATATCATAACTCATTTCATCAATACGTCTTTGAACTGTGTTGTTGCTCAAAGGAATTTTTTTAATTATATCATATGCAGGTTTTTGTAGAACAGTTCTTAAAACCTCTTCAATGGCTGGCAAAATTAATTGTTCCCCAATAGTATGTGGTTTTCCAGATTTTGCTATAAATAGCAAGATATTGTAAGATGCCTGCAAATCATCATTGTTTCTTTGTGATGTCAAAGCAAACATACTATCCATCATGGGTCTCTTGTGAAGTTTTTCTTTAAGTATTTGAAAGTATTTCAAATCTTTGCCTGTTTTATCAGGGTGACACCTTCTCAGATGATCCTCTAGTTTGGATGGTTTCATAATGTCATTGCTCAAAACTTTGTTGCATAACAGGCACATAGGCAATTGTTTGTCCAACAATGATGGAATGAAGCCAAATTTCAAATAATCAACACCATACTGTCTACATTTCTTTTTTAGATTCAGCCATGTTTAGTATCAGTTATCTGTAGACAAAAATTAAGCCATTTAAATATGATAAGACATAGCATTCAAAATTGATTCCCGGTTTAAAACCTTATTTTAATTTAATCTTTAGATATCTTTTGTATGTATATAGAAAGGAATCATGTACCATAGAATCTTATTTTTAAAGATAGAAAAATATATAATACTGATTGCTAAAACTTTGGAAAAAAACTATTAAGGAATACTTATGTAATTGTGGTTGACTTGAATATTGAACTGATATTACCTCAAGTTATGATCAGCGTATCTATGCAATCAGAGGAACTACAAAAAAAAAATTATAAAAAAATAATTTACTTACTTTTCTCTGGTACTCCCAAACAAGATGACATTGATTCACTTTAACTTGTATGTACCTAACTATCTATTTATATTTTTAAAAATATTTGTTTAACACTTTTCTTTTCAGAATTCTGAAATCAAATGAATAATGTTTGTCTCTGACATTCGTATTTATAATTGATAAATTAAACAAGTCCATACAATTACAATTGGTACAAGTCTGTGCCGTCCTTGCAAAGCTCTGGTACAAGTCTGGACAAGCGTTGCTACTTCACACATGCATGCAACATATTGATACTAGTATCAAATGTGCAAGTTTTTACAAGTTACAAGTGTTGTGGCCACAAAACAAATAGCCTATTTGCATGCACAATTTTATGAAATATATTTAATTAATATGTAATTGAGTGTAGTAAATAAAATAATTGTTTACTATGAAATTTATAATAATTCTCAAACAGTTTGATATATAAAAAAATAATAACTTAAATTTCAATAACAAAAGTATAACAATAATTTTATAAGTAAAACGAAATAGGTTGATTGAACTCGAGAATATTCTAACAATTAGCATTAATTAAAATTCAAAGCAGTTAAGTTGTTGGTTTGACTTGTCGACAGAGAATGATCCCATCATTGATCTTGAATTTTTCCATGATTAAAGCATGGAGTCATAAAATTTCCTAAATCTAGCTCCAAATCTTCATCATGTTTCATAAACATTTATGTTTTAAAAATTTTTACTTCATAGGTAATTTATATGTCTATTATAAG